>VUQS01066729.1:10063-23306 GCA_015108495.1 Heterochromis multidens | reverse complement strand
AAAAACAAATTACCCCCCCCCCCCCCCCAATTCATCAGCAAGAAAAGCTGCAGAATTTACACATTAATTAAAAATATGTTTGTAAAAGTGCAACACTAAACTCAATATTAACAGATATACAGGCTTTAAAGGGGAACTGTTATCATTTCCAGCTCTATACATTTCTCTTATACTGGTCCTTGGCTCAGCCCCTCAGTTCATCCGTTGTAGCTCCTCTCCCTTTAAGACAATTGTCCCATATAGATTTTTAAAAAATCATAAACTTCCAGTTTGAGCACACAGAAGGGGCTGGACCAGAGGATGCTCTCTTTGCATTTTGTTGCCTGTTTGTGGAAGTTTGGGCACAAGATGGCATATCCTTTGCTGTGACACTTGAATTCAGTGTAGCATCCTCGTCGTAGCATGCTCGTACTCTGACCATCTGTTAATCCCGAGTCCCTCTGTGTACTCGTATTACAAGGATTAAAAGAAATAAATACATATTCATGAGCTAAAGTTGTTTGACCAATGTGAGATATATAGAATGTGAAAACCAGTGTTTGTTCATTTCACAGTCATAAGCTACATAAGATCTCTTGATGGATGCTCAATAATCCAGGTAAAAGAATCCCAAAAAGCTGAATCTGTTCATCTTGACGTAGTGTTTTTAGTGGGAGAAACGTTTTGTCACCTCCTGGTAACTTCTTCAGTCTCAGCTGACTGCAGGTTTCCCCAACCTTATAAACAGTACATTGCATAATGACCAAAACTAACACCACTGACTAACAAAGGGCCATGAGGTCAGTGAGGTCTGAAACTGACCTCATGGCCCTTTGTTAGTCAGGCCCTTTTGTTTTAACTAGTTTGCAGCAGTTGAAGAAACATGTCACTACTGGATGTTATTCTCTATTGAAGCTTGTTTTCGCCACTGAATAAAACGTATCTCAAAATTTTGACTTAATAACTCAGTTTCAAATATTCAGTTTAATTCAATTCAGTTATTTTTTTCAGAACTTTAAATACTTTGAGTTAGTATGTTAAAATTTTGACTTCTCGATAGCAAAGCAAGCCATAAGTCAAAACTGTGGCAGAAACAAGCTTCTGTATCAGTCAGTCCCATTGTCTGCATAGCCATTTACAATAAAATATTAGGGACTGATTTATTGTACATCTTATTGTGCACTTTCATCCCACTTCATAGCTGAAAGTACACAACATACATACTTTAAACAGCTGTAGTGCTCTTTTGATTAGAGCCTTTTATTGACCAAGTGAATAAAGGCATATTTATCCATGCATACAAAACTGAAACATAACTCCTCCCTTATCCTCTACCTCTTATCCCACCTCTCCTGCATGGACAGATACATGACAACATGACAGCAAAGACAGTACTGAAGAAATGGAAAAGAAGGAATGGGTGAATAAAAATATGATTTATTATAAGATTCTAATGTATATTCATAAATACAGTATAAGAATAATAAAAGGTACAACTCTGATGTAAATGTTTTCATCTTGAAAGTCAGAAATGTTTGCCAAACTACATAAAATGTCTGAATTTGCAAAGCACTGAATACAGTGAATACTCCTCATCCTGATGCTATTTCTTTCCTTCATCTGAGTAAGCTCATTCCTCTAGCTCGGAGGCCACAGTAGGAACAGGAAGTGAGATGTTTTCTGACTTTGCTTTTCGCCCAAATGGCTCGTCATTAATTTTGCAGGTAATTGTTTTAGTTCTGACTCCATGATTGTGCTGAGTGAAAAGCCAGGACTATGAAGGTTTTTACAGTTCTTCCTGAGGAGGATGTAAATACTACACAACACCACACAATCCAGAGTCACAAATGTGAATTCCTAGAGTGCAGCTGGAGGATCAGAGGGTCGCCAAAGTCATTAGGATGTATTGTTTAGGCACCATTGTTATCTGTACCAAAGCATCCAGTAAATGCTGAGGTAGGAAGTCTTTAGGATTGACGGTGAATATCTGTTTGAAAAAATTCCTCTAATGGTGTCTTAGACATTTCAGTCTGCATCAGTTGAGCACTGTTATGTCACAGCTCTGCTAGGCCAAAGGGAAGTAACATACAGCCAGATGTTGTTGGTTTTGGTAAGAAAATGTATTGAATCATAAAAGGACTTAGAAACGAATGGGTTGACTGCAGGGGGTTTGAGTGTTGCTAATGAATGGAAGAAAACCAAAGGTTGACGAACACCATTCATGAGAATATTAAACTACTAAATAAATAAATGCAACTCCCTTCCCAAAACAAAACGCAGAGCAGCAGCACCCTTGCCACTAATGTGAACAAACAAAAGTATGTGTGGCGTGCATTTGGACTCTAAACCCAGCTGAGCCCCAGGCACTAACACATACCTTGAAAACACAATTTAACTAGTATCTGTGTACCACCTTTCAGACTATCAGCAGAAAACATCCTCCAAGTGTCTGCTTGTACCATTCGCAAACTAAATCTGTTTTAAAGAGATACAGAAGGTGGACCGCTTACACTGAATGATGTCCAGGCTGGTCTTAAATAGAGCAGCAACCAGGTGCACATACTGATGGGTGGGCTGGACTGAGCTCCTCTCCAATCAGCAGGAAGTGCAGCCAGAGAGCACAATGATTGGGACAGGAGTCACAGGGCTGAAGACATTTGTGGGACTTCACAGCTGACTCCACCACTCCAGTGTTTGACCAAAAACACTGACAGCACGGGGGGGACGACACTGGCCGTGGCCATTACAACCACAGTTTCTCATTCCCCTGCAGCAATGCCACTAGCAAGGTAAGCATGTTGGGTTTTGCCCCTTTGGTCTGCTAGTGTATTAATCTAGCCATTTGGAACTAATTAAGTGAGGAGCCACAGTAAGCCAGAAGAAGGCATGTTGTAATAAAATATATTTTTTGTGTAATTCTGGTTAATAAAACTGAGTGATTCTTGGGAAACTGGTGTGAAATTTAACTGATGCATGTCACAGAAGTATGTGAGTGTGGTGCAGGACATGTATGAAGACAGCAAGACAGTGTGAGGTGTGCAGTAGGAGTGACAGGTGGGTTCAAGGTGGGGCTGGGATTACATCAGTGATTGGCTCTGAGCCATGTAATGTGATGGACAGGCTGACAGATGAGGTGAGGCAGGCGTCTCCATGGACTATGATGTTTGCAGACAACCTTGTGATCTGTAGTGATAGTAGGGAGGAGGTGAAAGAGAGACTGGAGAGGTGGAGGTATGCTCTGGAGAGAAGAGGAATGAGAGTTAGTAAAAGCAAGACAGAATACATGTGTGCAAATGATAGAGAGACAGGTGTAACAGAGAAGCTGCAAGGAGTGGAGGTAATGAAGGTAGATACTAAAGTTTAAATACCTGGGGTCAACCATCCAAAGGAATGGGCAGTTCACAAGAGAGGTGAAGAAGAGAGTGCAGGCAGGGTGGAGCAGGTGGAGATGAATATCAGGGGTGATTTGTGACAGAAAGATAGCAGCAAGAGTGAAAGGGAAGGTTTACAAGATGTTAGTGAGACCTGCTATGATGTATGGTTTGGAGACAGTGGCACTGACAGGAGGCAGAGTTGAAGATGTTAAGATTTTCATTGGAAGTGACCAGAATGGACAAGATTGGAAATGAGTATATCAGAGGGACAGCTCAGGTTAAGTGGTTTGAAGACAAAGGCAAGGCTGAGATGGTTTGGAGATGTGCAAAGGAAGGTTGGTGGATATATTGAACAAAGGAGGTTGAAGATGGAGCTTCATGGAGAAGATTGATGGTTATAGTGAAGGAGAACATACAGAGGGTTAGTGTGACAGAAGAGGATGTCAGAGATAGGGTGAGATGGAGGCAGATGATCTGCTGTGGTGACCCCTAAATGGAGGAGGAGGAGGAGGAGGAGGAGGAGAAGAAGAAGAAGAGTTATTTATATATAGTCAAATATTAAAATGTTTAAAGACCTTTGGAGGGATGCTTATCATTTCAAATAAAGTTCCCATAAGGTTAAAAGTGTAACCATAACATAACATTATGACAAAGTTTTCAGTATGTTGGCATCCAGTGTTTAGCACTTCACCTCACAAAAGGAAGGCTATTGGTTCTCTTCGACTTCCTCCAACAGTCCAATGATGTGCTTTTTAGGTTAACTGTTGACTCTAATGTGGCTTCAGGTGTGAATGGTTATCTGTCTCTCTGTCTTTCATGGATTGCTAACCAGTCTAGGCTAACCTGGCCTATTTCTCGCCCAAAGTCAGCTCAATGAATAGTAACGTCCTCAGGAGGTTTTTAGAACAAAAGATTTCTAGCTGATTAGTTTTGTTTTTTTAATCCTTAGTTTCAGTTTTGTTTTGTTTTTCAGCTTGAGTATTAAATACTTCCATCTTTTATAATCATAATATGGGAGATATTTATCAGGGTCAAGATTGAAAAAGATTACAATAAATATAACACACAAATATTTTGTGAAGCAAACTGATAGTCACAGAAACATCAGGGTCAAGAAACATGATGCTCGTCACAATGATTGTCAAAATCAAAAACTGAAGCGATTTACTGAATGTTTTGAATTTTTATGTTAGATTTGCAAGTACACAGTATATTTTCTATCAAAGTATGGAGACTATGTGGAATAGGACCCAAAGTGCAGGACATAGGAGACAGACTGATTTTAAAAAAAAAAAAAAAAGCAAGTTATTTACTGGCTGATAAAAGTCCAAAATGTAAAGTAATAATATTCAGAGACCACGAGGAAACACACAGGGAAGTAAACAGATACAGACAGAGACTAAAGGGAACTACAGGGTTTGTATACACACATGGGGTAATCAGGGGATTAAACATGGGAGGGTAACAAGACACATGTGAGGACAATCAATGATAAATGAGACAGGAGACAGGAGTAAACTAAACACAAGACAAAAGAGACATATCACTACAAAATAAAACAGGAAGTGAGTAACAATAACTAAAAACAGGGAAATGCCGACACATGAATAAATTAACATGTGGGGAAGACACAGGAGGAAGACAATCTAGTAAAACTGAGGTTCTAGTGTTCAGCCCTTTCTCTAAGGAGGTCAATCATTACATCAGCCCCCTCGCCAGTAACATCAAATCATCTGCTAAGAGCCTTGGTATCATCTCTGACCAACATCTGAATTTCGAATCTCACATCTTAAAGCTCATCCAGTCTTGTTTTCTTCATATAAGAAATACTGCAAAAATCAAACCTTTACTGTCATTCAATCATCTGGAACTTTTAGTTCACACTTTAATTTTCTCCTGCCTTGATTATTGTATCTCAATTTTCACGTGCATCTTTCAGTCCTCCATAGCCCATCTTCAATTGGTCCAGAACGCAGCAGCAAAGCTGCTAAAAAAAAAAACTAGCCGGCACTCACATATCACACCTATTCTTGCTTCCCTTCACTGGCTCCCAGTGAAATTCAGAATCTACTTTAAAATCAAATTATTAGCATATAAAGCTCTACATGGACAGGGCCCTGCTTATGTATCAGAGCTACTGAGACCTTATCACTGCAGCCGACTTCTCAGATCATCAGACCAAGGTTCCACGCTCTTACTTTAAAACCAGAGGCGATCACGCTTTTGAGGTTATAGCACCTAAACTTTGGAACAGCCTTCCTCAGCCTATCAGGTCGGCTGAACTGTGGTTTGTTTTAAACGACTGCCGAAAACTCATTTCTATAGGTTAGCTTTCCCTTAATCCTCCCACCAATATTGTGGGCCACAGTTTACATCTATTTGCATGTATGGAAGTGCATATGTTGTATGACGGTATGATTGATTATGTGTCTGTATGTTGGAACATGTATGTTTAATGTGTGGCTTTTATTGAAACTGTGAAGCACTTTGTAACTCTGTGTTTTGAAAAGTGCTAAACAAATAAAGTTAATATTATTATTATTATTCAAATGCCATAAATACAAACTAGAACTAAGATGTAAACAGAGCTGAAGAGTCAAAATACTAAAGAATAACTGAAAATCAAAACTATGAATAAACACAACTAAGAACCAAACAGAACAACTAAGAAACAAGAAATCCAACTCAAAATCCCGGGACCCCCCAGGAATAATCACAGCTTGAGTAAGTTTTAAATTTCTCCTAAACTTAGTTTATTTTTAGTTAAATTTTATGTGGAGCCATTAAAAAACATTTTATTTCTTGAACAAGTGCTTCTTCTTGCACTGAATATAAGGCAGCACACGTTTAATTCTTGTAAACTTGCTTATCAGGTATGAATTACAGGATTTTCTTTTGCTTTGTGTGAAACCTTTTTTAATGAAAGCATTAATGAAATCAGGCTGTCGTTATGCTCTGCAGCAGAGTCAATGTGGATCAGCGAACTCTTGGAAGGATCATTTGAATAATGATGAAATCACAACTGTTGTTATGGGAACCATGCTATTGCAAATGTCA
This sequence comes from Heterochromis multidens, assembly GCA_015108495.1. Classification (NCBI taxonomy): domain Eukaryota; kingdom Metazoa; phylum Chordata; class Actinopteri; order Cichliformes; family Cichlidae; genus Heterochromis; species Heterochromis multidens. The sequence goes on along the minus strand of VUQS01066729.1, from coordinate 16,896 downwards.
CTGAAAATGTTTTTGACCTTGACTGATGAAATTTGCTCCTCTGACTGTATCACATGCATGAATGAGAGGTTTCTGGAATGGCTTTCTTTTACCCAGTTGGCCCTCTTTTTAGGTACAGATGGGCCTCTTGTTTTAAGATGACCTAGCATTGCATTGAATTCAGATCTCATTCGACTCTGTGACCTTAAGGACCTCAAACACGGCTGAATTTCTTCATGGAGGCTTAACAAGGGCCCATGCTGCTGTCTCAGAGCGACTCACACTTTTCATTCAGACAAGAATCTGCTGTAAAAGATGGACAGGATTTAATGAAGTCTCAGGGTGTCCTTTGTTCCTTTGTCTTACTCCGTGTTCGCTAGAAAATATTTATAAGCACTAGGACAACCTTTGCTGCTCAGTACTAAAATTTCTTTGTTTCCCTTAAGGCTGCTCCTCAGGTTCAGCTAACATTAATTAATACTTGTCCTCTTATGGCCGGACCTAGACCTTCTTTGACATTTAAGATGAATTTAAATTGTCTGATAACTAATGAGGAAAGGGTCAAGTTTACAAAATACCAATGCACTCTGCAGGTTGTAATTGTGTAGGCATCTTTTGCACAAAACTATTTTCCAAGTATCTTGATGCATGCTCAATAATCCAGGTAAAAGAATGATGACCGAAACCAGCACCACTGACTAACAATGGGCCATGAGGTCAGTTTCATGGTCATTAGTATGCAAATTGTCATGACCATTGATCAATGGCCATGAGTACCATTAACAGAGATTGGGGAATGGCTTGACCTCATGGCCCATTGTTAGTCAGTGGTGCTGGTTTCGGTCATCATGCAAATGTACTGTTTATAAGGTTGAGGAAACCTGCAGTCAGCTGAGACTGAAGAAGTCACTTGGATAAGTTGACGAAACGTTTCTCCCACTGAAAAACGCTACGTCCAGATGAACAGATTCAGCTTTTTGGGATATTTTCCAAGTATTCTGAATTAATTTTGTTGGTAGAGATTTTTCTGCCACCAGAAGCTGGTTTCAGCTGCTAATACCAGTACAGACTCCAAGTTATTTTAGTAACTAAAATGACTGAGTGGGGTCACTATAAATACTGTTTCTAATGGCTCAACCTATACTGCTTCCTTTATCTTTGACAGATATTCTAAAATGTTCTAACATAAATAATTATGGTTTTCACTCATTTTTATGCATAAAGGAGTTTTGGCATCACAGTTCTAGCAGATCTTTATGCCAGACTTAGCTGGTGTAGAAGGGATTTACTGCCTGAAGCTGTACCTGCCTCTGAAAGCTACATACTGTTCATCCACACAGGGATCAATACCAGGGAGATAGTATTTGGGTAACTGGGCTACAAACATTGGACAAATATCTGCAAAGGGTGCAGGTTTGTCTGCTCCGCTTGCTCAGTTGTCAAACCCTGTGTACTTCAGGATATCTCTGAATCTTGTTCTAGGTCTTTTAGCCATGGTTCACGTCAAAACATTACAATGTGCTGAACAGAATTAGAAATTTACTTTAAATCAAAGCCAGGTATGGATTGTTTTGAAGGGTTGCCAGCAGAAAGCCTCTTCTCTCTAAAAACAACATGACAGCTTGGGTTACATTTTCAAAGTTGCATCTGAACAAATCACAAGACTTCTGGAACAAAGTCCTTTGGACAGACCAGACCAAAGTGGAGATTTTTAGCCATAATGCACAGCACACCGTTTGGCAAGAACCAACCACAGCATATCAGCACAAACACCTCGTACCAACTATGTGATGCCCCTGATTTGGACTTGTTTTGCAGCCACAGGACATGGGCAGTCATTGAGTCAATCCTAAACTCCTCTGTATACCAAAGTATTCTAGAATCAAATGTGAGGCCATCTGTTCATCAGCTAAAGCTAAAGAAATTGGGTCATGCAACAGGTGTGTGCTTGATCCCAAGCACAGCAGCAAATCTACAACAGAATGGCTGAAAAAGAAACGATTCAAGGTGTTGCAATGACTCAAAGTCCAGACCTCAACCTGATTGAAATGGTGTGGCAGGACCTTAAGAGCGCTGTGCATAAACAAATGCCCACAAACGTCAATGAACTGACGTGAACTGAATGAACTGAATGCAAAGAACAGTGGGCCAAAATTCCTCCACAACAATGCAAGAAACTGATAAAGTCATTCAGAAAACAATAACTTCAAGTTATTGCCGCTAAAAGTTGTTCTAGAAACTACTGAATCATGGGGTGTACTCAGTTTTTCACACATTGCTTCTGCATTTTGTTTTCATTTTTGTTGAATAAATAAGGACACGGTGTAATATATCACGTTATTGTTTATGTCAGGTTTTATTTACCTTATTTTAAGACCCGGTAAAGACTAGATAATTTTTTATTATGTCCTGATATGTAAAACTTTAGACTTGACAGAAGTTGTACTTTCTTTTTTACCATGACTGTATATACAGCATTTTATGACAACCCATCCTGTATAGTGAAGCAGTGAACAGATCAATATTACCATCTGTAATTCTGATGCTAATGTATTTTCCTGAGAATTTTATGATTGTAAAGTTGTTTGTGTGAGGATCTTTCACTAATAATATATCTTATTATGAATGAAAAGATCAGAATGGTTTATATCAATACCATTTCAAATTTTTCTCATATGTTAAGTTTGCACCTGATTTTAAGTCAATGTGGATGATGAGAAGTCCTCAACGTGCTCAGAGGGAAAAAGGGTTCAGTGACATCTGTGCAAGCTCAATTTACCTTTAACTACATGACTATTAACCTGTAACCACTCGAGCACACCCACTGCTGCAGCTAAGCTCTAAGAGAGGGAGATGTTAAGAATGCAGAACAAGATGATGCAGGTGAGTAATCAATGCTGTGTGACAAGACAGCCCCCTTCTCCTGGGAGGTGCAGTTTTGAGCCGTAACCTTCAGTGAAAAGCTGTCATCATGGTGATACGATACGTCAAGTTTGAGTAATGTTATTCTGTATTTGTGTGTGTGTGTGGCCCTGACCCCTCTGGTTGACACCTCACCTGCTCTTTAATACAATTTGGAGTTAAGTTTAGCAGTCTGGCATAACAGTGCAGTTCTGAGAAATAAATGGAGTGGACTAAACTTAAACTGACCTCGATATTTTTATATAAGGAATTTGCCATGTCTTACAGTTCATGTAGGACAGAAGAACATTTCCAGTAGATTTAATTCCACTCTTTTCTTCAACAGGCACTTTTTAATTCAATTCAGTTTTATTTATATAGCTCCAGTTCACAACAACAGTTGCCTCAAGGCGCTTTATATTGTAAGGTAAAGACCCTAGAATTTTAGAAAGAAACCCCAAATATCAGATGACCCCCTATGAGCAAGCATTTGGTGACAGTGGGAAGGAAAAACTCCCTTTTAACAGGAAGAAACCTTGGGCAGAACCCGGCTCTGGGAGGGGCAGCCATTCACCGTGACCGGTTGGAGGTGAGGGGAAGGAGACAGCCCAAGACAAGACAGGACAAACATGGAAAAATATTTCTTCTTCTAATTGTGTGTTTCTGGCTTGTTTCAATTCTGCAGAATTAAGATTGTGTGAGAAGACACCTCCATGATGGTGTTACGCAATGAAAAACAAATCTAAACATTTAAAGAACCCAAAACCTTTGCAGTGTTGTACATGTCAACAAATACAACTTGTCTATACACACATTTGTTATATTACCAGTGATGCTGAAGGTTTCCGTATTACATGTGCTAAATTTGCTTTAAATAACTTTGTATTCAGACAGTCTCCAAACATCCACAGTGACAAAGTTTGTATGGTTTGAGATGTGCTATTTTTATTATATGGCTTACACATAAAACAAACTCATAGTTTGGGAAATGATGAGACCAATGGCATTAGTCATGAAAGCTTGGTCAGGATTTCAAATGCTCAACATTTCAGGGTGTCTTCTGATTTTTTTTTTTTTAAAATTATTTCCTTGTACTATTGTAGGGTCTTTACCTTACAATATAAAGCGCCTTGAGGCGACTTTTGTTGTGATTTGGTGCTATATAAATTAAATTGAGTTAAATTATTTTTTTGTTTTTGTTTTAACAGTCAGTAACATGTCTGTACTGCAAGCAGACCAGTTTAGCACCTGGACTACTTTATTGTTTAGCCACAGTGTTGAAATATGTTCAGAATGTGCTTTGTTTTGCTAATGAATTGTAGTATATGTTATATATGTGCTACCATACACCTAAATCACCTCCCAAGTGGAGGTGAGAGGGATATGATGATATGTGTATGTTCCTGGAGCCTGTGTTCTCTGCCAGAGGCCTGGTATTTTGAGGGCTCTGCACAGTATCTTGGCTGTTCTCTTCTGGACAGAGACCTCAGATGTTGTACCTCGAATCTGCTGGAGCCACTCTCCCAATTTGGGGGGATAACAGCTGGCAATGCCCCTATTACCACTGGGACCACTTTGGACTTCAGCCCCTGGTACTTCTAAATTTTCTTATGTCCCTTCCTTCTGATGTTGCTGTCAGCTGGGATGGCCACATACGTACATCACACTTGTTTGCCTCTTTGCCGGAGATCTGACATGAAATAGCTTCTTGTCAACCACTACTACCAGCTTATTTTGTTCTTACCAACATGCGTATGTTAGTAAATCAGAATCATTTAGAAACAACAGGTTTGTGCAATGTGCATACAATCTGCACACTGTCCCACCCCCCACTTCTCTATATCTAGTAATTTATCAGGAAGCATGTTTACTTCCAGGTGAAGTGGAGAAAGTGGTGACGAATGTTGCAAGAGAGAGGCCTGCACCTCTAAGGCAAGAAAGTTAGACTACAAGAAAAAGAAGAAAACTACTGGAGGACAAGGAGCATGTGATTTGTCAGCCCAACATGAGAAACTCGCTGCAAGGGGTAAAAAACCCCCCACAGAAAACAAAAAACAAAAATCCAGATTCTCCAGCATCCGTGGGATAGTGCCAAAAAATTAGACTGTAAGTGACGACATCCAGCAATGACAGGAGTCATTTTTAATGAAAGATAAGATAAAATGAGATAAGGAATACTGAAATATGTTTAAATTAAAAAGGTTAAAGCCTACATATTTCCATTTAGTATTTTGTTTTCAATATATTAAATTCATCTTTTTTATTTAATTGTAATTCTGAATAATAGTAGTAGTAGGAGGAGGAGGAGGAGGAGGAGGAGGAGGAAAAGTATAAATTTTAAAGACTTATGTTTACACCTCCTAAGACAGCCATAAATCATTGATTTATGCGTGAAACTTTCGTACGAACGATTTACGTACATATTTATGCGTACGCACTGTTGGTAAATGAGGGCCGATGGTGAGCCCCTTCACTCGTCCTGATGCTGCTGGCGCGCTTTCGGACTACAAACTCTCCGTGTTATGTGTGCTCGAACGCTATTGGCGCATGAAGTGACTGATCGAGCCAATCAGAGCGAACCTTCTAACATACGGGAAAAAACTGAAGTTGTCCTATTTCCTCGACAAGCAATGTCTGAGTTCGGTGAGTTTTGTTGAATATATTTGGGTTATTTTTACACAAATGCTGCTCTTTCGGTCTTATATCGCACACCGATATTTATGTATGGAGGATTTCAACGGGGGGAGACAGCTAATATTAACTTTTAGTCTGTCGCCGCCATTATACCACCGAAGAAGCGTATCCCGCCCTTCTTCTTCGGTCTTTTCTTCTTCTTCTCCTTGATATCAGAAAGTAAGCACCACTGGTCCAAGTGGTAAAAGGAGTTTAGTCGCTAGCAAATAGTCTTTGACTAGTCAAGAAGTAAAACGCAGGCTGTTTCATTAGCTTCCGAGGTAGCAGGATAGCTGGCTGCCACGCCGCGGACATGTTAGCTGCTGTAGGAAGATGGCCATCGCTGCATGTTAGCGGCAGTCCGCTGGTCAGAGATAAAGCTGTTAGGCTGCTAAAGGCTAGCCGTTAGCCTTCATTAGCCAGCTGTTTAGCTTTCACCCCTGCTGTTTCATGTCAGAGCCCCGGCAAAGAAGCAAACAGAAGGCCTGTGTTTGCCGGCGAATACATGAAACATGAGCGACTTTTGTTTTGAATCATCCCTGACCTGAGTGACTCTGCAGTAAACGCTCCTAAATATCGGCTCGCATGAGCTCGTCCTCTATCATGCATGCTGACAAATAACACTCATATCCGTGGCTCAGTAACAGCACACCGTAGTCTGTTACCACGTCTCTCTTGCTTCCTTACTGCTAGACAGGTGGAGCTGGTAAGACGTTATAGTTGTTGTGCTGTGATACCAACTAATAGCATTAAAATCACCTTAAATCAGCACTGAGACGTTCCCTTTATGGGACACTCGTAATTTCCACTCTACAGTGTTGTTGGAGCATCTTCCAGGACTTTTTTTTTTTTGTTTGTTTTTTTTAACTTCAAACATTTTCAGTTTTATGTTGCAAATGAAGGTCAGTCAAGTTACCATATATGGTTCCTCACTGTTTGGGGTAAACACTTCCCCAGAAACTGTATATACAAAAATATATAAACTTAAAGGAACATTTATGTAGGGATATTTTTCTTTTCACAAATACAACACACATGTCAAAGTGCAGTCCTGTCCAGTCGCAGGCAACTGCTTTATTTAAGTTCACTCAGTGAGCATGTATATACACACAAATACAGGCTGTGCTTACGGTGGCCCTGAGAGGTCAAATGCACTGCAACTTAAGAAAACAGCAGCAAATAGAAAAAATGCTACACAAAACACAATGGAAGTAGAAAACATGCTGAAAGAGGTAAAAAAAAAAAAAAAAAAAAAACAAAAAAAAAGGAAAAATTTTTTT
>VUQS01066729.1:0-10043 GCA_015108495.1 Heterochromis multidens | reverse complement strand
GGGGGGGGGGGGCAATAATGTGATGGACCAGCGTGTGGAAGTGACAAGCAAACAGTAAATGGCTAATCACAAACGTATATATGATAGTATATGAATCATGCGATTAAAACACACCTTACCTTTCATCTTTTTCTCCCTCACAACACTGATGAACCCTCCGCTTCTTTTAAGTGTGTCTCAGTACGATCCTTATCTTCTGCAGCTGGTGCGTCAGGTTATTGTGTCCCCAGAAACACTTCCGTTGTGTTTTGTGAGATTTTTTTTTTTTTTTCTACTTCTACTGTGTTTTATTCAACTTCTGTTTCTATTTGCTGGTGTTTTCTTAAGTTGCAGTCTGTCTGACCGTTCAGGGCCACCATATATGCTGCTCTGTGGAAATGTTTCCTGACGGGTTGGCTTCTATAAAAGAGCTGTGTAGACAGCTGCAAAAAAATTCAATCATCAGTCAATATTGAGCCAACTTTGAAGGAAAACAGAAACGGTGAATTGTAGAGTTACTGAAAACAAAAAAATACTGATATACAAATTGTAAATGTATAGCAAGAAGTAAAAAAATATGATAACTACTGATGGTACCACTTATTTTCTTATGTTAGTCAAGCAAAACTAAATAATCATCATAATCAAGTCAATTTTAGCAGTAATAAGACTCAGTAAAAAATAAACACCAATATATGCAGTTTAAGTATAATAAAAACTGCTATGAGGTCATAAAACAAACAAAATAACATATTTTACTATTTATAGCTTAAATATATTTATAGTCTAAAAGTGGGTAAAATTTCTCCCTGGATCAGTTTATAGTTTTATATGAACTTTTGGCAATGTCCAGTATACTATTGACTACTGCTGTCCTACATTTATAATACGGTGTTCTTCAGAAATAAAGTATGGCTCACTAGACAGATCTGGTTTATGTCTTTAAAAAACAAAAAAAAGGACTTACGATCACTTGTGCTAGTTTTAGGTGGACAGGGTATATGATCAAATATGGTGCCACCATTTTTATGCCATAAATTTCACAAATTTCTGGAAATCCTACACAAAAAAACACTTATCTCAACATTTAGAACAACTGTTGAACTACATAATGTATAATGTATACATTTCATCAACTTACAATTGTTGGTCTGGAAGTTTTGACCACAGGTGTGGGAGTAGGTAGGGGCGAAAAATTGAATTTCCTGATTTTCGGAAGAGCCTTGAAGTTTGAACTGCTCTGGGCCACTGCTGATTGGTCAGATACAATAATGCCGCTATCTGTCCAGTAGCCTTATCTTTACTGATTGGCTGGAAGAAATTCACGTGGGTCTGCAACCTCACTACTGGGTGAGTTACCAAATATGGTTCCTCACCCAGTAAAGGGTTATCCCAGTATGTGTGTTTGACTTTGGAGTGCCTGTGAAAGCTCATTCCCCTGTGTTGCTAAAAACTTAAAAACAGAGCAGTAAGACACACCACTCTTTTTGTGAGCTGATCCCACATTCACCACCATGCTGTAAATACTAGATAATTAGTTACCAAACTGGTGTGCCAATAAGTGATTGCCAATGTTTCTATGTGTTTTTCTGTCTAATATTTTTGTTTATATTGGTAAACAGGATGTAATCAACAGGATTTATGAAGGGGTTATATATAAAATAAAGAAATGACCTGTTTTGCAAGTATCTTTATGACTTTGCATTATTGTACCTACTCTGTGTTCTACATTGTAATCAATCCAGTCCTTTTTGGCCACTTAAAATATCTCTTTAGAACTATTATGTTATATTTGTTGCAATTTCTGCTGCCCTCTTAGCCAAATCTCTCCTGAAAAAGACATTTTTAATGTCAATAAGACTTTTTACTTGGATGAATAAAGGATACATAAAAGTCACTTTGACAAAAACTGATTGCAGTTTCTACCTTGTGACAGGAATGTTTTTTCTGGGTCAAAATGACTTGATATCATTCATGAGAGAGATGTTTGACATTTTATAGGCCAGCAAGTCATTTACAACAGTATAAATACCGGCAATCACTTTTTGGCACAGCACCAGCTATACCATTTACTTTGTGTGTGTGTGTGTGTGGGGGGGGGGGTTTCTCCCCAGGAACATTTAATAAAAACTAGGAGTGCACCAGTGTATGATATTAGAAAAAATGGTATAGTAAAGGATTTTTCTTATTGTTCATTTTGAGAATAAAGTGGAAATGTTGAGAGTAAGGTCAACTCCCTTACTCCATGGGCATTTTTCAGTATGCCTTTTTGTGGACTTGTGAAATGTCATTAGTCGCAGCCTAGTTTTATGATACAACATACCCCTCTCCACTGCACAAAGGTGTAACCATCGATATCCTTTCATCTGTCCATTGCTAGCTATTATACTTTGCACAACTCTCGGCCAACTCTGTTTTTTTTTTTTTTTTTACCCCCTTCTGAACAGACACAGTTTTCGGCACCATCTTTTTAATACTTTAATACCACATGCTGTATTTATGTGCTAAAAGAGAAATAATTTCCTTGTTACTAAAACTGATTCTGAAGTACGATTTCATTAACTCATCAACACAAGGCATTTTGTAGAGATTTCAACAGCCATGAACTAATGACATTAGTTTGACTTGAAACGACAGCTTTATTCTCAACATTTTAAAATGTAAATATAAAATGTGGCCCTAAAAGGCCATCATAGGAAACAAATAACAAAATTCAAAGTAAGCAAGCAAACACAATAAAACGTCAGATATTATATTACCCAGAATTTCACAGTAAGTGCATACCTATTAAAAGTGATTAGATTTTTAGGAAATTGCTTTTGTGACAAGGTGCCTTTTGAAAAGAAGGAGGATAAAAAAAAAAAAACCTCACTGGCTGTTTACCCAGTTTTTGTTTGCGCTTACAGTAAGAAGAGTCGTAGTTGGTTGTGTCCATCGTGGCGCTGCCTCATTGATGTACACTGCAGGCGAGCAGCTACAGTTTAACACACCCTTCCCTGAAGTGCTGACACAGTGCAGTATTGAAGTCTTTTCACAGTAAATTTGGCAACAGTCCTGTTACACGGGTTTTGTCCCCATCTCATTTTTCATTATCTAGCAATTGAAAAGAAGTTTCTTTTCAGAGTCTGATTGCAAACCTCTGACAAGCTGTACGTGCTGCTTGTCATAAATTAGGAAAATTTAGCGAAGCGTTTGAAGCCAGAGTTAACTGTCTTAACTACCACAGGCTTATTTAAAAAATGAAAGAATCATTGCATTGCTAGATGCCTAGCAGGAGCTTTGCTAAAGCAGTCAGTTTCTTTAAAGAATACTCTGGTTTGTAAGTGTTTCCCAAGGTTGTTACTTACCTACAACCACCTTTTCACATCCAGTGTATTGCATGTAGCTGCATTTTCATTAAATGTAGTAAGGCGCGCCGAACAGTCTCCCCTGTCAGCCGTGATCAGAGACCACAAACTGTAAATACATAGTAACTTCATGTGTTTGCTTGACACATGAATTAATGTTACCTAATTACCAATAGCAGCCCCACTTGCCCTGACCCTTATCAATACTTTGGTACTGGTGAGTCTGTTACTGGTACCAATTTAATACTGGTCTTAAGTACCTATTCTTATTCATGGGATGTCTCATCAAAACAAAATCTAATTATACCACCTGTATTAACCTTTATATTTCCTCCTTGTCTGCCAATTAAAACGATAAACCAGAAAGTGTGTTGTTGAATTGATGCGTTTCAGAGATAAAAGATGTGTACCTCTCAGTGGGTTTCTTTTATGTGTAAGGTTGTTTTTTTTTTTTTTTTCTCAAAGAGGAGCTTTGCTTGTGGAGTGTGAGGTCTAAATGGTATCTTGTGAGTGGGAAGGCTTACAGACATAGTGTTTTGGTTATTACATTCGACAGCAGCGTGAGCTAGACTGCACCACCAGTGGGTCCAATTACAGAACATATCTAATTGATGCTGGAGCTGAACACCAGCTCAGGCCATGAAATGGCACAGAGAGAGAGAAAGACTTGGCAAGGTCTCCACCTGAGCAGCAACCTGCATGGTCAAAATAACAATTAGCCCAGCTCAGCGCATGGTGAGTCATCTTGGCAATCCCACAGTTTGCATACTGGCAATTGTGTCCAAGCTGCTGTGTTGATTATATATGCAGGCACTTATTTTCATCAGAAGAGGGCAATGTTCACAACCTAACTTCATATGAAAAGCACTGGTGGATGGGTATCAGTATAAGACTCACGTTGTGATATTACTTATTCAAAGCATGCATTAGTTTTGTGAACTGTTGCATTTTTATCTAAATCAGCTTTGCATTGCTGCGTTTCTCATGAAATGTTTTTGATTTTCCATCCCCTGGCAGTGATGGAGAATTCGTCCGTGTACATGTGCTTCCCCTGCTACCAGGAGTTTAACACCCTGGAAGAGGTCCTCAAGCACCAGTTGACATGCACCGCTGGCGATGAACAGCCAGACACATCTGGAACCAACCCCATCACTGTCCCGGTGCTGCAGACACAGGTAACCACTGGCACAGTCACTGCTATGCCAATTTTGTCATGTGACTGTCATTTTGGATTTTAGCTGCAGAAAAAGGCGATTAAAAACCTTAAATTATGACAGCGTCGCCTGAAATAACCATCTGTGTGATCACTTAAAAGCCTCTGAATCATATCTGGAAAATGACTTTGAAGTGACACGTATAACTTTTAGTCATAAATTCACAATGCTCTGCTACTTATCAAAGTAATAGTGACCTTGGTCAGAGCACTTAAGATGGTGTTGTTTGTGATTATTTACTGACACATTTCAAGGTGCTGCTGTGTATTAGCGTCGGATTTATGTGTACCCTGACATTATACTTTTAATCACAGAGTAACCAGTAGGTCTTTTTGGGTTAGCGAATAAAAATTGGCTGTAATACATGCCAACAATGATTTATGTTTGTGGTGTCATTTTCTCTTGTTTGTCCATAATTGACACTAAAATGTAGATAATCTCATTTTATTTAATTTTTCTATTACATAACAACTTCTCCCCATTCTGGCGCTGGCTGTACTTTTGACTGTTTCATGAATTAGTACTTATTTTAGACCCCTAATATTTACTGTGATGTTCTCACAATAGTTTTTATTAAGGTAAGAAGATTATTAAACAGTTCAACTGCTTCCTGTCTAGTAATGAGAAAAGAACACATTTGCATGCTGTTCGTCTGAATAATGAGTCACTAGTGAGGCAGACGTGTGTGGCTGTGCTAAAAGTAGATTAATAATAGACTGTTAAACTATTAAATCAGGCTTTATATGTCAGAATGAACAACAAAACATGCTTTATATTTTGAATAAGCTCTCATAGTCTGTACTTATCAGACTTGTGGGCTGAGCTCTGTTCTCATCAAAGTGTTAGCGTATACAAGATTTTCTTTCTTTTTTTTTTTTTAAGCCATATATTTAGTTATGTGATGCAGTAGCTGCAGGATTAAAGAAAAAAATGTGCCAGAATTGCTTTATTTTTGAGCTTTAATTGGATAAACCACAGCAGAGGAAAGCAGGAAAAATTGAAGTGGAAGAAGAGGGGGACTTGTGATAAAAGTGGCAGGCCAGATTGAGATCCATGATGCTACATTTATGTGCTATCCAATGAGGCCGACTGAATCACCAGAGTGGTCTTCATGCTGCATGCTCTGTTTTCTTTTTGACCACCCTACCCTTTTGCTTTTGTGGGTAAGCTTTACCATTTATGCCACTTTTTTTTTTTAGTGTTTTCCTTCTGTATTGTGTTTCCTCTTGTATGTTATTACTGCTGTTGTTTTCACTCTTTGGCTTGTAGGGCATTTTGGAGGCCTGCAGATATTTACATAATGCACTGTATTCACTTTCTTACGGTGTGCTTTCAGGTTGGAAAATACTCTTTGAAAATGCATTAGTCCTCTGAAAATGCTGTTTGAATTGCAGAGTATGAAAGTTGCATAATGAAAAGAGTTATCCCATTTAACTTTGACATGTTTAGCTGAGTCTTGTGGAGTAGCTGCCACATTTTTTTTTTTTTTGCCATTCCCATGACAGCTTCAGACCTGCAGGGTTAAAAGCAGTCACTGCCCCTCGTTTAGCAGTAGGACATGGCTGTCAAAGCTTGTGCCTGGACTTCCATCCTTACGGTCTTCAATGCACGTCCATAAAGCACGGCGACACTCATGACAGACAGATTGCATCCTGAGTCGCCAGCGGGAAGAAGAGCATGAGAAATGCATCGGTCAGTGCCACCGTTTCTCCTGATGGCTCATTCATTGGCCTTCTCATAGATGAATCAGCTGGAGAAACTCTATAAAACCTGCGTACCATATGGCTTCCTGGCCCTTGCTTTGCAGTAAGTGGGTTTATTGTAGGCACGCTTGCTGCATTAGCTAGATTATCATAATTTCTGTTCACATAATGTGACATTGATAAAACACAGACTACACTCTCAGAGTGCCCTTCTAGTTTTCTTTTTCTTTTTTTTTTCTGTGCTGTATCTGGAGATGTTGCCAGTTAGCATGCTGGATGAGCCAAGAAGGAGGATCTTTAGAAAGGTTAATAGGTCTTTTGAATGGCTTTGATGCATAAAATTAGAGTTTCATTTATGGATTAGATTGCATGTGGAAGTAGGATCCTCCAGCTCATGTCTTAAGTTATCAATCATTTCACCTTTGTCTTGCTTGGACAAAGAACTCATTCCTTATGTATTTAAAATGACTGAAAGATAAAAAAAAAAACATTCTCATACCCTGGTGAATTCATAACATCATCCTTGATCTTGACTGGCCTTTGCTTTCTGTGTTTATTCACAGGTTTGAGCGATGTAGACAAAAAAGGAGTCAGTGAATACATGAATAAAAAAAGACATCCCTGTAACTTAGAGAAACATATTCCTCACTTTTAAGATAAGATCATGTGTAGTGTTTTGCTGCAGATTTTTGTTTGACATATTCAATTAATATTTATTCTGTAGTAGGAAAAAAAATACAAGTTGCACAAACCACTTGAGCTTTACAACACTGTGAAGTTGTAGAGCAAACACAAGCCTGCATTATTTTAAAGATGTTTGCTTAAGGAGCACAAACACAAAATTATGCTAAGAAAAAGTAAATGAAATTAGCTTTAAAATGTGAGTCAAATGGTGATTAATGGGAGCATTGTTTTTTGTTTGTACTTATTCTTATATATAGTGTTCATGCACACTATCAAATCTAACTTCCTAGCATTAAAAAAAAAAAGCTCTGATCTGTGAAGGCATGGACACAGGGCCTCTGGGGGTTGGCTGCACGGTCTGGCAGTGGATCCTGTGGTTTGCAGAATGCTCGATTAGATTTTGATCTGGGGAGTTCCTGAATAGTTTTTGCAGTGTGGCGGGGTGCGTTGTCCTGCTGGAGAGAGGTTTCTGCTTTGCTTTCGGTGAGTACCATTGTGAAGGGAGGGTCACAGTGCCATCCACATTAGGGCTATCAACAGTTATTCTTAATTCGATTATTGAATATTGCTATGAATGTTAATTAAAATTAAAATAAAGATTTGATTGTGAAAATTAATAATTGTGGAAAAAATCATCACTATCAGCGGCTTCTGTGTTTCCTGAGCCACCCAGAATGTGAAGCTGGATTTCCACCACGAACGTTATTAGGTGGGTGGTTAGCGGAGTGCTATCCATCTATAATGCTGCATCCTGTGTGAGTCAAAGTCAGAACAGTGGATTTTTGAATGAAAAATTAAATGTTATTTTTGGCTACATTTGACAGCACTAATCCACATGAATGCCAGAAGCCAAGGTTTACCAGCAGGACATTGATTTTAACGAGATGATCGATGTTACTCACTTTGCCTACCAGTGGTTTTTGTGTGTGTGTGTGTGTGTGTGTGTGTGTGTTATAAACACAGTCAGAATCTTAGTGAAACAGCCAGACTACATCTGAGGGTGGTCTTCGGTTCTCACACTCCAGAATACAACAACAAATAAACTACAAATCATTACAAAATGTGAGACATGTTGAACAGCTGTGATTGAGGCAGCTCCAGATGCCTTTAATCTCGACCTTGATGCTCTGTTTTTATCATCCAAATGGGTGGAGGGAGCAAATGTAAGACCCTCTGGAGTGACCTTCCCAACCCTGACGGACATTGTGATTGTTATCAGCCAGGCTGAGGCCTTATCTTGGCTGTCTGTCGCTCTCAGGGGAGCCTTGGATCTAAGCACATGCTGCTTTAATTGACCTCAGTACCCCAATACTGAATTCTCATCCTTCATCTACCAAAAAAAAAAAAAACTGGGGGAAAAAAAAGCATGTTGACTTGTTATTGCAATAAGTTGTTTTGTTTGTATAAAGAAATAAAATTAAATTAAAAATGTCTTTATTCTTTTTCCTTTCTTGTCTTTGCAGCAACATATAATAAATATATCAAAGACAGATGCAATCCCACAGATTGAAGTTCAAGCAGGAGAGGCCTCTCTGGAGCCTGTTGAAAGTGCTCCCCCTCAGGATGAAGTCAGTGGATCGTCAGATCAGCCCAGGATCCTCTACCAGTGTGGTGATTGTGATGAACTTTTCAAAAGTCTTGTACTTTGGCAGCAGCACCGTAAAGAAGGGACATGTCAGCAGTCTGCCTCTGAGAGCAAGTCAAAATCAGATTCAGAAACTATACTGGAGACTTCCTCAGTGCAGGTTGCAACCATACCTTTATATCCAGTTGTTGATTCTTCTATCTCAGAGAGTGAAACTAACACAAATATCAGTTCAGAAGCAGTTGAAAAAGTTCTGTATGAGCTGGAGAGGCAGGAAGGTACAGAGACCACTTCACCTCAGAGCTCTGATCCTCCTGCTTCTGAGGTAGTTTCAGTCTCAAATCTAGATGAGTCGTCCCCCAAGAAAAGAGGGGCAAACAAAAAGCCAAAGCCTGAACCGGTGCTCTTGTGCGTGGACTGCGGCTCATGCTTCGGGCTGGTGTCTGAACTAGTGGCCCACCGCAAGACCCAACACGGCTTTGAGGAAGCTTTGCACCGCTGCTCTGTGTGTGGGGAAAGCTTTCTAAACACCACTCTCTTCCTCTATCACCGAAAACAGCACCGACAGAAGGGCGAGGAAAAGGCGGTAGAGGTTACAGAAATGACATCAGAGGTTTTAACTCAGAGCAATGGCGCAGATGAGCAGGAACACGATGCGCCTCCTTCCTCCACCAGTGTCGACTCCACTTTCACACAGCCCGAGCTGTTCATGTGCACCCTTTGTCTTCAGAGCTTTAGCGACGAGGGAGGGCTGGTTACACATCGTAAGCAGAAGCACAATCTTAATGAGCCCCTACACACCTGTGCCCACTGTGATTTGAGCTTCGTGAACACCACCCAGTACCTGTATCATTGGCGCCAGCACCGCTTCATGTCAGTGACAGAGCTGGCTGATGGGGCGGAAACTGGTGTTGAAACAGCCACCACTAAACCTCAGGATAGCCCACAGAGCACAAAGCGACTGCTTTCCTCACCTGGTTCAGCTGGTGAATCAGGTTCCCCTCTTTCTAAGAGAAGCAGGCCTTCCTTCAGGATCCTGAGTGCTAATGCACTCAAAGGTAAGTCAAATTAATTATTTTAAAGCCCATTTAGAGAAAACAGGGCAGTAGTTGCAGGATATTTTTAGTTTTTTAAACAAGCATTTTTTTCTTTGTTCAGGAAACAAGGTTTCAGACATTAAAGAAGAATTAGAGGGCAGCACTGGAGTAGACTCAGACAACACCAATCACCCTCCACCTGCCAAGCTGCTACAGGACTGGGCTCGAACACCACTCCCCCATGTGTGCCCCTACTGTGGCAAAACCTTCACCCGACGCGTATTCCTCCGCACGCATGTCTACAGCCACACCGGAGAAAAGCTATTCACCTGCAAGGTGCCAAACAAAAAGTCAATCGGAGTGTCTCTTTCTTGAGTCTCGGGAATGATTTACATTTTCGTTGTGCAGCTGACTTTGATGAGATGATGTAATGCTTTGAAGTGAAGGCTGACATCTCCAGCCTCATTATGTTTGACATATTCCTCGGTGTCTTT
>VUQS01066726.1:0-10274 GCA_015108495.1 Heterochromis multidens | reverse complement strand
GGTTGGCCAAGGATGCAGTCAATATGGGACTGCACTACATCTTGCATCACCTTGACCAACTGGGGACGTACGCCAGGATCCTGTTCGTGGACTTCAGCTCAGCCTTCAACACCATCATACTCCACCGGAAGCTCACCTAGCTTACTGTGCTTGCCTCCACTGGTCAGTGGATCACAAGCTTCCTGAAGGACAGGCACCAGCAGGTGAGGCTGAGGAGCATCACATCCCACACACAGACCATCAGCACCGGCCTCCCCCAGGGGTGTGTTCTCTCCCCGCTGCTCTTCTCCCTCTACACTAATGACTGCACCTCAGGAGAACCATCTGTGAAACCCCTGAAGTTCATGGATGACACCACCTTCATTGGTCTGATCCAGAACAATGACGATTCCGCGTAAAGACACGAGGTGGACCATCTGGTCCACCTCCTGTCCTCATGACGGTGGACTTTCGGAGAAACCCCCTGACTGTCCCCCCTCTCACCATCCTCAACAATACAGTACCTACTGTGGATCACTTCAGATTGCTAGGATCCACCTTTTCACGGGATTTGAAGTGGTCCAGACATATAGACTGTCCGGAAGAAGGCCCAGCAGAGGTTGTACTTCCTGCAGCAACTCGGGAACAATCAGGTCAGCAGAGAGGATCATCGGCGATGATCTTCCCTCCATCCAGGACCTGTACAGGTCCAGGGTTAGGAAACGGGCAGAAAACATCTCTTCAGACCCCTCACATCCTGGACATAAACTGTTCAAACTGCTGCCTTCAGGAAGACTTTCTGTGACTTGTTTTTTTTCTTACTTTTTATACACATAATACCATAATGGAAATAAAAGAAAAAAAGCATAAAATTAAAAGAAAGAAAATAAATCAGCACAAAGATTAAAAGAACCCTGGACAAATGACTATGTAAAGGTGAGACACCAGAAATGGCCTGGTATAAGGCCATCTGTAGTGGCAGCAATCTGAGTAATCTGCAACCGATCAAGGGCTCTCTTACTAACTGAAGAGAAAAGTGCATTATAATAATCAATAGGATAGGTAATATAAACATATATAAGCATCTCCAGCTCCTCTTTTGAAACTATAGATCTCAGAGCTGCTTAGCATGGGTGCCAAATGACAGGGACAGAATAAAAATATTCATTTATGTTCACTGATATGTCCAGCAAAGGATAAAGACCCAAGACTAATCAAAACCTCTGTCTTATGAACATTAAGCTGTACAAAAATGTTCCCTCATCCAATCCTGGATAGCATTTTGGCAGTTTAGTAGCCTAGAAGCATAAAATCCTTCTATGATTTAAAAAAAAAGGATAAAGCTGGATGTCATCTGCAAAAAAATGGTGTCTAATTTTGAAACTTTCAAAAGCAACATCAAACTTTTTGGGACAACTTCCTGATTTCAGCTAATGTTTCTGAAAATTAAGAAAGAACTGAGTATTCTGCTGGGTCAGAGAATTTAATACCTGAGTCTGTGTGTTTTTCAATACATGTACATGGTGTCCATAACAGTCCTGTCGAGTAAGCAATAAATAAAGTACCATTTTTAGGCTCGACTGATACTAAAGTGATAACTAGTGTTCGTGAACATTCAGCTTTAGAGATCGAGTCAACTGTTTCTAAGAATCTACATTTTCAGTCTGAGGTTTCCATTTGCAAGCTAGCTAAAAATAAGTCTGGGCCTTCTTTTTGTGAGTTTGTGTGTTTTCCTTGTGATGTTGAATCTCTGTACCCAGTGAATCATCAGAGCCCCTGCTGTTTGAGCCCATTTGGTCAAAAACTGTTAGTCTCTGAGCCAGGTTATTCAGAAAGGTGTTATTATGATCCAGAGATTGTGTCATTTGAAACTGTTGGTAGTACTGCCCAGTCTGGTACATACTGTGTTTCTGAGCCAGTTTTATTTGAAACTATTTGCTGGTCGCCTGAGCCGGCCACCTCAGTGACTGTAACCCCACCCGGGGTCTCTCCAGAGACTGGTTGTGTTTCACAATCCTCAGAGCCTGCTTATATGTCACAGCCTGCACTCCAAGAGACTGTTTCTCCAATCGAGGCCACACCTGAGCCTTCTCCTCCACCCGTGTCTGTTCCCAGGGTGAGGATGGCCAGGACCCAGTCCGTCCCTGCACCAGTACGTGTTCCTCAGGTGAGGACAGCTGGTGTCCAGCCAGCTTCTGCACCCATGCCTGTTCCCAGGGTGAGGATGGCCAGGACCCAGCCTGCCCTTGCACCTGTACCCGTTCCAAGGGTGAGGGCGGCTGTGGTCCTACCTATCCCTGCTGTAGTCCCTGCTCCTTTGCCCGCTCCCAGGGTGGCTAGGGCCCAGCCAACCCCTGCACCCGTCCCATTTCAGAGGGTGAGGGTGGCTAGGGTCCAGCCTGCACCTGTCCCGGTCCCCAGGGTGAGGGTGGCTAGGCCTTACCATATGCCCCAGATGTCAGAAGAATCAGCTGTGAGCCATACGCAGCCCCAGCCTCAAAAGGAGTTGGCTGTGAGCCATGTGCAGCCCCAGCCTCAAAAGGAGTCGGCTGTGAGCCCTGTGCAGCCCCAGCCTGTGCAACCAAAGTTTCCAAGGTTTCCTGCGTCTCCTGAGTTTCCAAGGTTTCCTGCATCTCCCGAGTCTTCTCAGCCCTGTGAAGAGCCTGAGGTGGAGCCAGAGGTCTGTGCTCCACCCAAGCCCAAGCCCGAGGTCTCTGCTCCGCCCGAGCCCAAGCCTGTGGTCTCTGCTCCGCCCGAGCCCAAGCCTGTGGTCTCTGCTCCACCCGGGCCTGTGGGTCCCACACCACCAGAGCTGGATGGTTCAGCGCCGCCTGATTCCAAGCACCTCTGTCGACGACGCCGGCCTCTGGCCAAGCCACCAGAGGTGCCCTGTCACCTCCGTCAATGATGCCGGCCCTCTGCTTGCCCAGCTAAACCACTGCCATTGTTCAAGCCTCAACGAGGGCTGGGAAGAAGAAAGCAGCTTGTGGAAATGCTGAAAAAATTAGGGATCCAGCTGAGTGAGATCCTAGTTGAAGCCAAACAGCTCCCCAACTTATACTGGCTAAAGATATATCACTGGGTTGGGAGTCCACGGGATATAAATACAAACTCAGAATTGAAGATTTACAACAAAAAAGTTTAGGAATGCCTTCAACACAAGATCGGGAGAAGATTACCGGAAGGAGGTCAATGACCAACTTAGGTGCTGGGTTGGACTTCGGGCCGAGGAGCAGCAGTTGGGAGTTATAAGCGGAGCAGAAGTACCCTACTCTTCAGTCTTGCATCTGCCAATTCTGGCGTATGAGGGGCAAGAAACAATTGTGGACTATCAGAAAAGGATGATCTCAACACTGAATAGAGCACACGGAGATAGCGATGCTCGCAGCTGTGAAGATGTATTTGAAGGCTTCTGCAACCTACAACAGAGTGCAGTGCAATCTACACCCTCAGTGTATCATGGGAAGCCCCCAGCAGCCTAAGCCTATTGCAGCGTAACTAAGGGAGGATTCAGGGTCACCTGATCCAGCCCTAACTATAAGCTTTATCAAAAAGGAAACTTTTAAGCCTAATCTTAAAAGTAGAGAGGGTGTCTGTCTCCCAAATCCAAACTGGGAGCTGGTTCCACAAAAGAGGGGCCTGAAAGCTGAAGGCTCTGCCTCCAATTCTATTTTTAAATATCCTAGGAACCACAAGAAAGCCAGAAGTCTGAGAGCGAAGTGCTCTATTGGGGTGATATGGTACTATGACGTCTTTAAGATAAGATGGGGCCTGATGATTCAAGACCTTGTATGTGAGGAGAAGGATTTTAAATTCAATTCTGGATTTAACAGGGAGCCAATGAAAAGAAGCCAATATGGGAGAAATATGCTCTCTCTTTCTAGTTCCTGTCAGTACTCTTGTGCAGCATTTTGGATCAACTGAAGGCTTTTCAGGGAGTTTTTATAGTCCAGCCTTGAAGTAATAAATGCATGAACTAGTTTTTCAGCATCACTCTGAGACAGGATGTTTCTGATTTTATAGATATTGAGCAATTGCAAGAAAGCAGTCCTACATATTTGTTTAATATGCATATTAAAGGACAAATCCTGGTCAAAAGTGACTCAGAGATTCTGCTTTATGGTGTGCGTATGAGAGTTATACCAGGAAATCAAACACTTCTAATTTAAGGCTCTCTTTTAAAAATGAGCCACAGTATCCAGAGTCGTATGCAGTGAGGATGAAACACTATTAAGATAATCGACCTCTGTGGGAGTAGAGTTTAGGTAGCTGTTCTGCAATGTGTTGGCACATGGCATTAAAGATAGCAGTGGAAGAATTATATCCTTAAACTTAGTTACAGCACTTTCAGAAATACATCTAATGTAGTGAAATATATTTCCCACTGCTGTGCAATCCATTATTGTAAATTTAAATGTCGATAAGAAATGATCAGACAAAAGAGGGTTTCAGGGAATACTGTTAAATGTTCAGTTTCTATCCCATATGTCAGAACAAGATCCAGTGTGATTAAAGTGGTGGGTGGGCTCTTTTACATTTTGAGAGAAGCCAATTGAGTCTAATAATATATTAAACGCAGTATTGAGGCTGTCATTTGCAGCATCTACATGGATGCTAAAATCACTCACATTTTGCTATGCAATAATTTTATCTGAGCTGCGCACTAAATCAGATAAAAAGTCTGATGAATCAGATAGAAACTCTGAGTAAGGGTCAGGTGGACGATAGATAACAACAAATAAAACTGTTTTTTGAGTCGTCCAATTAGGGTGGATAAGGCTAAGAGTCAGGCTTTCAAATGAATTAAAACTCTGTCTGGATCTATGGTTGAGTAATAAGCTGGAGTGGAAGATAGCTGCTACTTCTCCTCCTCTGCCTGTGCTTTGAGGATTCTGACAGTATCATTCAGGGGTGTCGATTCATTTAAACTAACATAATCATCCTGCTATAACCAGGTCTCTGTAAGGCAGAGTAAATCAATATGTTGATCAATTATTAAATCGTTTACTAACAGGGACTTAGAAGAGAGAGACCTAATGTTTAAGGAAATACAGGGGGACTTCTCTGAAAATGAAGAAGGGGAAATAGTCCCCTAATCATGACACAGCACTCACCAGCTAAGTCAGAACAGCAGAAGTTCGACACTGTCACCCAGACTGAGACGCAGGATTTTCCAGAGTTCAAGAAGTTATAAAGCCTGATCCGGGATAGGACGCCACGAGAGAGCATGGCAGAACACTTGAGTGAGGTCTGGCCCTTGCTGGAAAGCTGCACAGGCACTAACAGCAGAAGAAGATTGTGGCTGATGAATCTAACCTCAGAACCCCTCAGTTCCAAGGAGCCAGCTTTCAAACACTACCAGAGGCTAGTTCTGAAAGATATGGATGACAGAGAGTTCCTGATTGCAAGAGGTAAAGTTGGGTTGGACTGAGGACAGACACTACCTCAAGTATGGCACATGATGAAGGAATCCATTATTCCTAAAAGGTATGCTAAAGCCCTGA
This sequence comes from Heterochromis multidens, assembly GCA_015108495.1. NCBI lineage: Eukaryota > Metazoa > Chordata > Actinopteri > Cichliformes > Cichlidae > Heterochromis > Heterochromis multidens. The sequence continues at coordinate 4,791 of VUQS01066726.1, read as the reverse complement.
GATCAGTCACTCAAGGGAGGAGAGGAGAGATGACCTTTGTAAAGTTACCTGCTGATACAACTACTGTTCAAGAATTAGATACTGAAATGAGAAAATGGGACCTGGAACAGAAGTGCTATAAAGAAAAAAAAGGAAAAGGAGGCTAAACAGTCTACTAAAACAGAAAAAGTGACACATAAGTTCCCACAAAAGGGCATTCACACACAAAAGAAAAGCTTATGTATGGCAGCACCCTTCTCAGGGCAATAAGAATTCCCCTAATGTATTCCAATCAGTGGTAATGGAAGTCTTGGCAGGCTTGGACGCTACTGTCTACATAGATGGCATGTTCATTGCAGATGACACAAAGGAAAAACATTTGGAAAAACTATAGAAAGCAGTGGAATGGATCACTGCAGCGGGGTTAAAATTCAACCTTAAGAAATGCCAGTTCATGCAATTCCAGGTGAACTGTCTGGGATTCCAAGTGTCCACAGATCTGGGACTGTCTGACGGATACAGAGATCAGATCCGACCACCCACATCAGAGAACGACCTACAGAATATCCTAGGACTCTGTAACTACGTAAGAAATCACGTTCCCAACTACCAGAGGTATGCTAAGCCCTCTTATATATACCTCAAAAAGAAAGGATTGGATGAAGAAGATAACTCCAACAAAGACTGGGTTTGGACAGTGACAGAACAGAGCAATTTGGAGGAACTGAAAAAGGCTACACAGGCTGCAGTGAGACTGGAGCCAAGGAGCTGCACAAGCTGATTAGTGGTGGAAATCAAAGATGCTCTGGTGAAAGTGAGCAGTGAGGGTGGAGATCAAGTGACCTTGTGGAGCTATACCCTATCGTCGATGGAGAAGAAATACCAATCTGAAGAGAAAAAGCTTGCTGTGTTTGTCAGATACTGGGGTGCTCTAAAAGAACTAGCACAAGGACAAAGATTCAAGGTCATCACCCGGAAAGCTACAGTGGAAAGAACCAAAGTAACGAATGTGAGGTGGGGAAGATTGGAAGATATCTTACTCAACCTTGACCTCGAGATAGGCTTTCAACCAGCTGGTAAAAAGCCACATAAGCATGAAGAGACAAAAGAACAGCTTTATGACTGGATTATGTATACAGACGCTTTTAAAAAGGGACAAGACAACATGGTCTACTGAGGAATCATTCTCAAGCCAGGCGATGACAAGCATTTCCAGCAGATGGGAAAAGTGGCTGGTAACACCCAAGAAGAAGAAGCAGAAGAAACAGCCATCCTGGAAGGGTTGCTGGAGCTGGAAAAGTGGAAGATAAAGAAAGCTACAGTAGTAACAGACAACCACTATTGTGCTCAAGCACTCAAGGAAGACCTCAACACTTGGGAAGAAAATGATTTGAGGGCACTAAGAGCAAAATGGTGCCACATAGAGATCTATGGAAGAAAATTGCTGAGCTGAGACTGAATGGACTTGAAAATCGTCCACCAGGGGGTCCACATCAAGGAGGGGGCCCACTGACGTGGAAATGATGAAGTGGATCATTTTGTGCAACAAAGAAAGAGAGTCTTCGTTGGAATCGAGAAGTGGGATGAGACACCCAAAGGGGCGTGGTCCCAGAAGAGTCTGTGTCAGGAGTTGTACAAGCAGTACTTGAAGGGTTAGGCTATGTGGGCACCCTAGCCACACAGAAGGACTTGGGAAAGCAACAACTCTGGATTCCTAAGCACCAGATTTGGCAAGTCCCAACAAATTGAAAGTATGTGGTCATTACAATGCAGGCCAAAGAGGACAGCAAGTTGATGGTCTCACAATAAAGAGCACCATTCCCTGGGGATCAGTGTGCATAGACATTGCTGGACCTCTGGGAGTAAAAGGGAAAAGGGGGGAAAAGTACCTCCTAGTGTTTGTAGACTTCATGTCGGGCTATGTAGTTACCACGGGAGCAAGGAGAGGTAATGCCAACAGTGTAGTCACCATGCTGGAGCAAGTCTGCAGCAACTTGGACGTGCCTAAAGAACTATGGACAGACAATGGGACTCATTTTTGCAATGCCCAAATGTACCAGTGGTGTCAAAAGAATGGTGTAATGAGGATTTATTCCCCACCATAAACATCTCAGGCCAATGGGGTTGAGAGGCAGACCATTGAACTCATAAAAAAATTGGATAGGTAAGAATGCCAATCCCAAGGAATGGAGCACCAAAACTGTGGAAATAGGAGGAGGCTAATCAGCCAAGGGCTAATAGTCCTTCCCCACAGAGGAGCTTAAACAATGCCCCTTTGTGATGCAAGAAGTAGGGTGGAGCACTGAAAACAAGAAGAAGGCCCGTCCCAGAAAGTCACATTTCATGTGGAACCACAAACCACAAACATGTTTAACGAATCATTTTCATAACTTGAAAAGCAAATATAAATGATAAATTTCAAAAAATTATGTACAATGAAGTAAACAACAAAGGTATATACAGCTATTTACATTAAAATGCAGGCAATGCCTCAGGCATTTTTGTAGTATTTACAACTATTTACAAAATAATCAGGTTTCACAATAAGGTGTCCACCACAAGACAGAGGGGAACATCACAGAACTGACACCTTCAGGGTATATCACTGCTCCTGTTCTCCACCTGGAGACAGAAATTACATTTCAATCTGCCTTTGGTGGCATTTTGGCCAGCATCTGTGACATTCAGTATTCGCCTCAAAACAAAAAAGCAACTAGACTACACACTAAACACACACCACACTAACTATACATTCCAAACACGGTAAATATCACAAATCTCTTAAATCTCAAAAGTCGCTATCTCTCTTTTGCTTTCATCACTCCCAAAGCTTTCCCCTTTTCCTATGCAACCAAATGCCACGTGTTGCCATATAATTTTTTGATTGGTTAATGTGGTGTATTTTTCCACCAATAGGAATAGGAGTGTCGTGTGTTTGTTTGTTTGGTTTTTTTTTTTGCTTGCAAGCACTTTCTGCTTGCGAGAGCTTTCCTTAGAAAATTCAGTTTTTACTGTTTCTTCCTGCAGTAAACGTTACAACAGTATTTAGGAAAAAGCATGGCATAAATTATTTATCATAACTCTGGTTTTACTTGGTCTATCAACACAATTTAAAAACTGGTATATATTTTGAAGTCCGCACTTTCGAAACAAGTTGAAACAGAGACTCACCGAGGCTGCGTCTTGCTGCTACGTCATCTTAAATCGGTTGTGTGATTTGAATGCGCTGGCACGTCCGTCGACTCCAGAGGGTTAAGCCAATTCCAAGCTAAAAGAAACCAGGAACCAAAATGTCCAAAAATGCACAAGAACTACCACTCTACATCAGAATGGTCACTGTCTATGAGGTGATTGTTTTACAAAGAACTGTGTCAGGGCTCTGGACAGGCCGATCCTTGAAGACATTAATTTATGCTAAGACAGGATTCCTGTCATACAAAAAGTAAATGGTTGAGTGGAAAGAAGTCAAGAACACCTGTGTGGTGTGCCTGAAACCAACTACCTTGAAAGTCCAGTGGGAAGGACAAGAACAGGAGAAGCTCAATAACCCAAAGGGATGAAAGAAGAGTTTAACGGAATGCATTACTAGCCCATCAAGATGATAGATGCGTTTATCTGTTGGCTGTGCAGGCTAACCAACTTGCCCCAGTTGATGGTTACAACACAGTGGGATTTTGTTGAGTGTGGCTCCCAGTGGAATGGTGAATCCCTGTATCTGTGTAACTGTTGCCTCCTTCATGCAAGGAATGGGAGAGTTCCAACTGTAGGAAAGCAAGGATCTGAAAGGAGCTCCATCAGCTTCACCGTTATACCCCTGCCTGGAAAGAGGACAACAATGTGCGATTAGTGATGCCACACTTGGGTATGGGCGCCAGTCGATGCTGGTTGCCACAATAAAGAAGTGCTGGCCCTATGACCCTCTCTATGGCCAAGTAGCAAGTCCACCATTAGCTACAACTCAGATTCCTCTAGTGATAAGGGTATACCGGGAGCCAAAGACCAGGATACATGTCAGGCTTGGAGAAGCTCCCAGATGACATACAAGAGAAAGCGCAAGAAAATGGATAGGAAGGGCCCTGGGAATTCACCCACTGGGGAAGATTAATAAAAGAAGTTGTCAAGAACCCAGACCTCCAACTGGAAGAGTTACCAGAGGTCCCAAGGGAGGAAGGGGCCAGACGCACCAATCTGCATTACAGTGTTACCAGCCTTGATGCATGGGGAAACAAAGGAGCAAGATCCATAGCTAAAAGTGCAGAGTACATTATTTTACCAGAAGTCTGGCACAGAAATGGTGTTATGCAAGCCCCTGATACGTTGGCTACCAGAACAGCCATACTCATGAAGCTGAACCAAACGATGAAAGTACATGTGGAACGATGTGGGCTTCATAGATAATTGGAAAACTTTCTGGGGAAAACCTGGTCTTGTTAGGAGAGACGGCATCCATCCCACTTTGGATGGAGCAGCTCTCATTTCTAGAAATCTGGCCGAATTTATTAAACCCCCCAAAACGTGACTATCCAGAGTTGAGACCAGGAAGCAGAGTTGCAGTCTTACACGCCTCTCTGCAGCTTCTCTCCTCCTGCTATCCCCCCAAAATCCCATCCCCATAGAGACAGTGTCTGCTCCCAGACCATCAAAAACAAACCAAAAATCAGCAAAAAACAACTTAAGCATAAAAATTCACAAAGAAAGAACAATATAGCATCCTCAACTGCACTGAAGAGTAAAACTGTTAAATGTGGATTATTAAACATTAGGTCTCTCTCTTCTAAGTCCCTGTTAGTAAATTATTTAATAATTGATCAA
>VUQS01066724.1:0-16267 GCA_015108495.1 Heterochromis multidens | reverse complement strand
CTTTCTTTGTGAATTTTTATGCTTAAATAGTTTTTTGCTGATTTTTGGTTTGTTGTTTGATGGTCTGGGAGCAGACACAGTCTCTATGGGGATGGGGTTTTGGGGGGATAGCAGGAGGAGAGAAGCTGCAGAGAGGCGTGTAAGACTGCAACTCTGCTTCCTGGTCTCAACTCTGGATAGTCACGTTTTGGGGAGTTTAATAAATTCAGCCAGATTTCTAGAAATGAGAGCTGCTCCATCCAAAGTGGGATGGATGCCGTCTCTCCTAACAAGACCAGGTTTTCCCCAGAAAGTTTCCCAATTATCTGTTTTCAATTGAGGAAGTTGACATTTACATTTTGTCAGTTGAGGAGGTTACAGTAAGTGTTGTACGTTGTATTGTAGGATGATCAATTCAATTCAATTCAATTTATATAGCACCAAATCACAACAAAAGTCACCTCAAGGCACTTTATATTAAAAGGTAAAGACCCTACAATAATACAGAGAAATCAGAGAGTTCAGAAATATGAAGTAGTGTTTGGACTTTCCTATGAAACATCAGTGCAGAAGTCTCTCAGTACATCTGTTTACAGTGAGGGACAAAGAAGCAGGAGAAACAACCACAGAGAAAACATGGAAAAGTCTGCAGGGAGAGTGTTTGTGTGTCTGCTGCTGTACTTGTGTTCTCACAGATTAAACTAGCCAACAGTAAATTAAACATTTTACTTCCTCCTTCCTCTGTGGTTTGTTGACAGGAAGTCTCAGATGTGTTTATTTAATGCACAGGATAAAAAAATAAATAAAAAAAATGGATACAGCCATGCAACATTTGACTATAGCTCCCCCTGCAGTCTCCTCTCTCCTCCAGATGAATTTTAGGAACTCAGACATACTTCAACATGGTGACCTGATTTCTGGGTCACAGGTAGGAGGATGGAGAGAAGAGCTTTAGGAAAAAAAGAAAAAGGTAAATAAAATCACTTTCATTATTTCTTTATCAATAGTGTTCCACAGCAAACAGAAGCAGGTAAACAATCGCTGCTAATCCAAAAGGTTAGTTTATATGATTCATTACACAAAAGTTTAGTCAGATTTAGTAAGTAACTTTCTGGATGATGTTCAGTTCGGAGAGTCAGGTCCTTAAGTTCCTTAAGGAGGGTGATAAACAATCACAGAACAGTTTGATGGAACCAGGAGTCACTCTGGACATGTAGACATTATAACAGTGAGACAGCACTGCCACCATGAGGTCAAACTGGAACATTACATGTGATAGTTCTCATCCAGCAAACTGCTGGTACACTTTTAGTCACAGTATTTCTAAAGTCTAGTTTCTGTTTTATCTTATTATTTTGTTGATCTCTGCGGTAATCCTTTATTCTTTTTAGCCATCTTTATCCCTTTGTTTAGTCGTTTCCTGTTTTTGATTTTTTCCTTGCTTGAATTCAATCACTTCACTGATCAGATTCTCTAAATACTAAAGAAATGAGCTTCAGTTCTTCCTTTATTACCTCCTTTAGCAGAGGAGACACTGGAGCATCCTTTATGAAAGTAAAGGAGATAATCACATCCCATAATTCACAGCACTGCTCCATCAGACCATTCCTGAAAGCAAACATAACAAACATGTTTCAGTCGCAGAAAGTGTGAATAAAGAAGAAGCTACACTGGATCATCTCTGCAGCAGGAGCAGGAAATCACAACACTGGAAATGAAGCTGTATTTTTCATGGTTTTCTTTTATATGACCTGCATAAAACAACAAAGTAAGAACTGATGGGGTGAAGTATCTAAGATGAGCTTTTTGTCATAGATCTTTTGGACAATATAGTTTCTCCACAGCAGACCCACGTCACCAACACCCACCATCACATTATGAACCAGACGAGTGTCAGAGCAGGCTGATTCTCCAAGCACCAAGCTCCTCTGAGTCCTTCACCTCATGGTGGTTTCCACTGAGAAGAAGTGATTAAGAGAAGGTCGAGGAGGTCATTTTGGACTGACTGCAGACCCTGGATGTTTTTACTGTGGTCAGCTAGTCTTGTTTATTTTTCATCCTTCTGTTAATCCTGTAGCAGCTCCCTGCACCTTTACATACAAACTGCCCAGATTAGCGTGCACTGGTTTAAACTGTCCAGTATTAAATGATGCAACAAATATAATTCAGTTTGTTTTTAATGACATTTACATTAGAAAACCTTAGAAACACATCAGGTGCAGATCCAATGTCAGATTCAGAAATGATAAAAGTAACTGTTTATTCTTACTCAACTTCTTTAGCACCAAATATGGACTGGATCCTGAAGATAAGTTTCACTATTGCAACTTGATTTGCATCAGCATGCATGAACGCAGGACAGCGATGATAAGGAAAAAAAGATGTGAGCAGTGCATGTGTAAAACTCAAGACTCTTCAACAGTTTTAAACCAGCCTGAGTATCACTTTAACCTCTGGCAGATGATATAAAGGCTAATGAACCTTTTTGCAGCCAGTTTGAATGTTTAATGAGCACCAAGTTTTATGTGAAAAGGCTGTATGAGACATGCATTTACAGTTAAATTAGAGCATGTGATTAAAGTGTGTCTCTGTCATTCTCATTTCTCAGAGCAGCCCTGAATGAAACTGAGAGTGTGCAGGTGGGTTGGTGGGGTGACGCTACAGGAAATCTGCTGCTTGAAACTCGTGAAAAAAATGTTCTTTCTTTATGAGAAAGAGAAAAGAGAAGAAAGCAGGAAGGTGTGATCTGTGGGTCTGAGAGAAAAAAGTGAGAGAGATCGACCCATGGCTCTGCTCATTTTTAAAATTAGAAATAACAGAAATGAGAGTTTGTGGTGTGAGGTGATGCCGTTTATATGTACTTAAACTCCAGGTGAAGCATTTATGGGTAAAGTTTGTTAAAAGAAGCTGTCAAACCCACTAATTCTGAAGACTTTGAAGAAACATCCAGAACCATGCGAATACTGTGCTCATTGCTATCAGATGAACATCCTGCTGGATGACAAACTGTGCCTGCTGTTCAGATGTTTTTCTCATGCTCTCAGTTTCATTCTGCTTCCTGTACGTTAAGACCGAGTCTGAGAACAGGAAGTTGAACCAAACCACAAACAGGCGAGGTGTTAATGATTTCTGAGCACGCAGGCTGTCAGTGCCACGAAGATCGAGATCTGGCGTCTCTGAGGCTGCTGTGAGACGAGTAAAAAGTAACCTCAGAGTTTTGAGGCTGTTTCTGCTCAACTTTCTGACAGAAGTGAGCTGGATTTTAGACGAGGGATTCAGCAGCTCTGATCTCGGTTCATCTCTGAATATTCGTTCCTCATTTGGTAAGAACAAAAAGCCTTTTAGAGGCGAACAATATACAAACAATGCAATCAGACACAATAGAACTATATAAATGCTTTAATGCTATTTTAATGGGACACAATTCAGTCATATCATGATATTTACTTAACTTCAGTATTTTTGTCTTTTCTATTTAACTGAGCTCCTTCTTTAGTGTGATTTTGTACCTTTCCAAGCTCTTTCCTTCTGTAATATCACGTTTAGTTTGTTGAGCTAATTTGATTTTCATGTTTTGGTTGTTCGGACACAATAATTAACCAATTTTTGGGGATAAAAATGTTTCTTATTCTTATTTTTCTTGTTCCTGTTATTTAATAGGAAACAGTCTCAAAGTGCAGCAGCACAACATGCAAATAAATGAGTAAATAGAGTTTCTTCTTAAATGTCAGACTCAGGAAACAGTCTGAACATGTGAGCTTCTTTTTCCATTTCCTGTTCTGTTTCCTGTTTGCATCATATCACTTCTTTTTTTACCATCATCTCTACAAACCACCAGACGGTGAAGGAGCCAAACCTGATCAACAGCAGGCTCTGAGAGTCAGGAAATATGTGAAAATGACTCACTGCGTTGGTAACACGCTCTAACCTGTGATTCATTCAGAGAATGGAGGTCAGGTTGGTGTTGATCTTTGTGTGCAGGAGTGTGGCTGCTCCTCCGTCTGTCACAGCAGCTGCAAGCATCACTCACACACAGACAACACAAACTGCAGTTCAACAAGTTGAAGTAAGAAGCTGCAGATCTCAGCTTTGCAGACAGGCAGGCATGTGTTTGACACTGAGCAGTAATATTTCTGGGATTTTGGGCTCCTGTAAAATCAGACGATCTGCTGCTCTCAGTCATTTTCTTGTCTTCAGCTCGCTGTGTTTTCATGCTGAAGCAGTCTGTGGGTGTTTGGTGGCTTTGTGAAAACCTGTGCATGGATCGGTATGCTGACTGTGAAGGTTTCTCATTTTACTGTTGTTTCCACCACAGACTGTTTTCATATAAAAATGTTGTTTTAGGTTTAACCTTGCTGCCATTTTCAGTTTAACACCAACAGTCATAAAAACATAAAAACAAACAAAAAATGAATAAAAACTAGCAGATCAGCGTTTAAAGATCCCTCCCAGAAAATCCTAGAAAAATTACTTTTGATCTCGTTTTGCTGAAGTTCATATTTATTCTCTGTGCAGTAAATAATACACACACTATCAGGCTTCACAGTCTGTAGCCCTGGTGTGCTTCCTGAATTATTTTGATGAACCAAAACGTTTCACAAACACCTCAACCCCCTGATTTTCTCACAGATCACACTCTGAGTGTGTCTGTCGCTAAAGGACCATTAATCACTTAATGGAGGAGATAAAAAAGTCAGCAGAGGCAAAGTTTTGTAGTTTAGAGTACTGAGAGCATGGATAGGATCAGTGGTGGAATGTAACTTACTACATTTACTCAAGTACTGAAGGACAGTTTTAATGTACTTGTACTTTTATTTAAGTACTTCTATGTTCTGCTGCTTTCTAAACATTGGATGCAAATTTTATCCTCAACTGTACTCAAACCCATTTATTTTGAAGCTTTTCTTACTTCTTATTTTGCAGATTTTCAAATAATTCACTAACATATACAACAGTTATGTATATGATACTGTATTGTTGCAAATAGAGTTACTCGGCAGTATATAGGTCAGTGGCTTTTTCACAAAGCCAAGCAGAGACGATGCATGCTTTTTCCTTTAAATGTCTTTAGAGGCAAATATCAGGCTACACACCTGCACATCGTTTGAATAAAATACTCTGTCTCAATCTTATTAATAAAATCCAGTCACCTGACTTCCTCTCTCATTAGTCTAAAAGTAGCAGGCACACAGAGAATCCTAATCTGAAGAAAACAGATGGCGTGATCGCGTGTTTATTACATATCACTGGACAAGGTTTTCACTGGAATAATTCAGGCTTTTTCTTGTTATAATCAGCTGTTGAAACAAGTTATTCTTTGAATGCAAACCTTGTGGTTTTCTCCGGATTTCCTCCATCGCTGCACACTCAGACAGAGACGGAAAGACGTGTCTGATCGATCATCAGGTAAAAGGCAAGTTACTCTCAGTAAGACTTTGTGTTTAAAGATGCTGAATGGCTGCAGATTTTCTTCTGTCTTCTTCTCCCACTGGTGCACCGCACACATCCACACTTCAGCGTCAAGATCTTCGTGTTAGAAATGAGTTGGTGCAACAGATCAGGCTTTTGTTTGCTCTTTCACCCACTCTCTCACAGCCTGTCTGGGTCTGTGCCGCTTACGCGTACACAGTCACAACGACCAGGGGCGACCCTAGAGTCTGGGTGGCCCAAACAAAAAAGCCCCCCTTACTCCTCCTGCCCACAAAAATACATTTGGAAAACCTTATAAAAACCATTGTTAATAAAATGACTCTCAGTTAAACTTTAGTAAATAATTATTCACTGTTAACAAAAAAATAAATGTTGACTAATCATTATCAATCTTATATTTTTTGTTATTTAAGTCATTAGTTTGTATGATTAAAAAAAGATAATAAAATTATTTAAATATAATTGTATAAAGTAGGGCATCAAATATTACTGTTTTGTTAAAGCCCTGGCATCCAGTATCCAGCCTGACTCGTAACCTGTATCTGAAACAGCGACCTTTTCTTAACTCTCTGAGGTCTCAGTCATTACAGCTGATAATCCTAACCCTATATAATTTTTCTGGGGAAAACAATCTGAGTACTTTTTAAATGTGATTATTTTACTTTGTTCCCTGATTGCCAAAACTTGGGAGACCAATTTAAAGGAAATGAAAATGATATTTTCTGATTGGCTAGGACTAGAGTTCAGGTTAGGATCATCACTGATGACGACCTGGACCTCAGAGGGATAAACAGGACCAAACAGTTCTCAGTGTTGTGGTTTATGACACCTCACCTGCCTACTTATCATCTCTTCTAAAACAAGTATTATGAATATCACTTACAGCTAATCACCCAAATGACATTTAGAGATGCATGTTTCTGAAGTTTTATACCACTGCACCACTGTGCTGTACCATCACAGAGAGGAGGTACTGGGTTTGAACTGACCCACTGGCTGGAGCCTTTCTGTGTGGAGTTTGCAATGCATTAAGTCAATTCAATTTTTTAAAAAAGTGCTCAATCGAATGACATTTATTATATATGGCTATTTAAATAACAAAGGAGAGAGAGAGAGGCATGAGTGTGTTTGAATTCATGGACTTGTTTATTAGTTTTTACAGGGGTTAAAGGGACTTGGCAGCTGTAACAGGAAATCACCTAGAAATAAGTCACAGTCATTTGTACTGTGAGCTCCAGTAGATCTTTTTTTTTTTTTTACAGTGGTCAGCTGAACTGTGCTGCTGTTTTTTTTGTGGATTTAGCTATCTGAATTCAACAGGATAAATAATGTTACATGATCAGGGCCCTTAGACACTATAAAGATAGTATAAAAAGTAGAATTCAGAGAGCGAATCTAATCAGCATCATCACCTTAAATATAAATCAATGTCTGCTACCTAAACCTACCTAACCTGAAACTGACCATGAACACCACAGCTGCTCTGCACCAGTTCAACATAGTCGATCACAGGAAACTTCACCACTGCAAACTAACCAGTTTAGCCTGCACTTAATTGCCTAGTATTTTTCATGCAACCTTTGAATAACTCAAAATTATTACACTTCAATTTGTTTTTCAAGACACTTCACAATATGAAAAAAACATAACTTCTGCAACATATTATCTATAGATTCAACATCTGTTCAGAAACTCTAAAATTAAGTACAGCATTACAGGGAAGCTTTCAATTTCCAGTTCATCAGATGTCACTGAGCAGTCCTTACCTTTAAAAATAAACTCTCATCTTCCTCTCCTGTCCTGTCTTTCTTACATCTTTCTACATCTCTGAGAGTGTCCCACATTAGTTTTTTTTTCTCTCACTGGGACTGGGACAGCAACTGTACATTAGCTACCAGACACATTGTGCTACAAACTGCACAGAAACAGTACTGCTTTATTTACATCTGCACCATGAACGCATCACAGGGATGGGAAAGAAAAATGGATGTGTTAAGGGTATAAGTGGCCACTGAAGGTTCATCAATGAGTTCACACAGGAGAGAAACTCTACAGCTGTGACCAACATAAGGAAGCTTTCAGCACATCTAAGATACTGAAGAGTCATCATGTGAATGTTCACTGTAGAGAGAAACCATTCTCAACTCTGATGTGATGTTATGTTGTGGGTTTCAGCACTGACTTCACTAAAGATGATAAATATCTTGATAACTTTAAAAATAAGGCTTTATAAACAAACACACAGGCCTGTTGACACCTTCTGAATGACATTAATGACCATTTAATCCTTTTATAATATTTTTAGGGGTAAATTTGATGGTTCTCTGCAGTCGTGTTTCCAGTTGTAATGTTGTTAAACGGCAGCAAGAGCTAACTGGAAATCACCAATCCTACTGAGCACTTGACCAAGTTTCAAAGATGTGACTATGCTGTAGTTCTCATACAGTCATAAGACCTCCGACTAAAAAAAGGCCACTTTTAATCCAAAGAATTTATGTCTTTATTACATAATTTATGCAACAAACAAACAACTCTGAAGTCCTGCACACATACATTAGTATATTACAGTATTCAATGTATTTTATGGCTCCTATTGCAGTTGTACAAACACATAGCCATTGAAATTACATTCAAACAATGTCAAAAGTGCTATTTCAGCATCTACTGACCTTTCACTTTTTAACCTAATTTGAGCCTAGGTGACTACTTATGCATTACTTACACATCTTTTAGACCTCTTTAGGAAAGCCTGCTTGGTGTATCTTTGGTCTGATGGCAAACAAGATGGTATCATCAGCATAGAAATGCACATCGAAGATCTGAAAAATTCATATGAGGATCGGACTGAGCTACAGGAGTGCAGAAGGGGACAGGAAGTGATGTAACAACTTGAATGTTTCAATAATCAGGTAATCACATCACATCACAGGGCTGCCTCGTTCTCAGGAGGTGTGGTAACTCCCCAAGGCATGCTGGGTAAATAGTGTGCCAGCCACTCCCCCCAGCTGCTCCTTGGCTCCTCCTCTGTCTCCGCTCCTCCTCTTTTCACTTCCCACCCTCCCACCACCCAGTCCAGCTCCTCTTTACTGCCCCCCACCTCCTCTCTCTCCTCCCTCAGAATCACACTGTAGCGCTTTTTGGACACTCTTTCTCCATCTCTGCTCCTCTCTCTATCCATACCCCAGTGTTGCCCAACTCCTTTTCTACCTCCATCTTCTTCAGAGATTCTGCACTCCTCCATCACATCCCTCCATCCCTCTATCTCCTCCTCTTTACTTAACAGACGGTATAAGGTCTTCTTATACACTCCTCGCTCCTCCCACCGACTTCTTTCACCTTCTTCCTCCCTTGTCGCTCCTCCACCTGCAGGCTTCAGAGTGACAAGCTGTCTTTCTTTCCCTTCTCCTTTCACTCCCTCACCTCCATCAGCCCTCTGCATACCTTCTCCTGCCTCTCTGTGGACCAGCAGAACAGACCGATAAAGCGCAGTTACTCCTTCGCCTCCCACTTCCTTCCCTTCCACCCTGTTGTACGTTAACAGCATCACTCCTTCACTGCCTCCTCCTCTCCTCTCTAACATCACGCATAACGGCTTGTACACCCTCCTGTACCAGATGACTATCTTAGCTAGAGTTGCCAATATACACGCTGCTGATGCCACACAGAGTAGAAGGCAGCCTGCGAACAGCCAAATGCAGAAAACCCCAGCAGGTCTGACAGAACTAAACTGTTCATGTTGCTGGACATCACTGGCCACTCGTGAAGGGATGGACATGGTGGTAGCTGCCTCAGTGGTGGCGACTGCCTCATAGGTTGTGGTTGCCTCAGTGGTGGCGACTGCCTCATAGGTTGTGGTTGCCTCAGTGGTGGCGACTGCCTCATAGGTTGTGGTTGCCTCAGTGGTGGCGACTGCCTCATAGGTTGTGGTTGCCTTGGTGGTGGTTGTTGGGACTATGTTCAGTGCTCGTATTGGTGATGTTATAGTTAAAGAAACAGATGTGGTTGTTTCATCAGGTATTGTTAGACTTTCAGTTAAACTTCTGGTAGTAGAAATAGTGGGACGAGTGGTCAAGTCGTGAAACCCAACTAATGACCCGTCTGTTGGTATCTCTGAGTCTAAATCACCTGACCATTTAATGACATTGGAGAATGTTTGGTACCAGGACCATGTGACTACTCTGGTGTATATTTCTACAAGTGCTGTGTAAGCAGGAGGAGAATAAGTTGTAGCTGGGACAGGATCAGGAGCAAAAGTTGGTGTATAATGAGAATATTTAGTTGTTGGTTGGTTGAAATCTCCAGCTGGACCTGATTCTGAACACAGATCAGATTCTTCCAGAGTTATTACAGGTGTACCCCTGTGTTGTCGGGGAGAGTCACACACCTGAGAACAGAACAACGATCAAGTTTTAACTTCTTTGATATCCACCAGGTCACTGATGAACTGACCAGATTCACATTTACATTTTTATATAGAAATCTTCTAACAGAAGAACTGTAAGGCCAAAATGTGAGTAGGAGACTTGATTTGAAAGGTAACATCTTCTAGTTTCTGAAACTATGTTTAGCAACCTCTATAACCTGAACCATGAGTGGTTTTCCAGTGACTTGGTGGATGTTAAAGGGTTAATAGCAGATATTCAGAACCAAAAATTACCAAAATCTTCCTGCTATTTTTGATGCATCTGTTTTCTGTTTTTGGTACTTACCACACTCTCTACATCACCCTTGATTTCAGAGCCGTCCCGCACATAGACGTTGAGTTCGTAATCTTCAAGGTACCTGCGCAGGTAACTAAGGGAACAGGAGCATGCCCAGGGATTGGCTGAGAGGTAGAGGTATGGAACCTCCTCCTTTTGGCTGAACCAGTCATCGGGCATCACACTGATCTGAAATGGAACAGAAACTTTTTAAAAACCAACAGCTGTTGTACCATGAGTAGGCTGCAGTTGAAAAATGTTTAAACTTGTGCTCACATACTCCTTGGTGTGTGTTTCCCACCTTGTTTCTCTCCAGGTAGAGGGTTTCTATGGCTAGGAGAGGGTGAAGCATGCGGTCGGGAAGCACCTTGATGTGATTGGATGTCAGGTCCAGGATCTAGAGTGTTGGACAGAAACACAAAACAAAAAATGTGTCGTGGATTAATGCTCCTGAACATGAATTTTCTCATGTTTATTCATTTACATGAACACAGTTTTCATCAGACCAGTCGTACTGTATATCTACAGATTTGTGTCCAGATACACCAAGTTTCTTTAGAGGAAAAAAGTCCACACTTGGACCCTCACACCAGAGATCAATTTTACACTTGCTTGGTACGCCTTGCTACCTTTTTTTTCCTTCAGAACTGCCTTAATTCTTCATAGTTTAGATTCAACAAGGTGCTGGCAACATTCCTCAGAGATTTTGGTTCACATTGACATGACAGCATCACACAGTTGCTGTAGATTTGTCAGCTGCACATCTATGATGTGAATCTCCTGTTCCACCACATCCCAAAGGTGCTCTACTGGCATGAGATCTGGTGACAGTGAAGGCCAATTAAGTACAGTGAACTTTTTTTCATGTTCAAGAAACCAGTTTGAGATTATTTTAAGTCTATAACACAGAGTGTTATCCTGCTGGACGCAGCCATCATAAGCATGCCAAGAAAATATCCCCCACACCATTACACCAGCAGCAGCAGCCTGAACCGTTGGATCCATGCTTTCATGTTGTTTACACTAAATTCTAAACCTACCATCTTACTGTCGCAGCAGAAATCAAGACTCATCACACCAGGCGACATTTTTCCAGTCTTCTGTTGTCCAGTACTGCTGAGCCTGTGTGAATTATATCCTCAGTCCCTTGTTCTTAGTTGCTGTTACCTTCCTATCAGGTTGAAGGAATTCTCTGTAAACCCTAGAGATGGTTGTGTGGGAAAATCCCAGTAGATCAGCAGTTTCTGAAATACTCAGACCAGCCCGTCTGACACCAACAAACATGCCACGTTCAAAGTCACTTAAATCACCTTTCTTCTCCATTCAGATGCTCAGTTTGAACTTGAGCTGGGCATCTTGGCCATGTCTACATGCCTAAATGCATTGAGTTGCTGCCATGTGATTGGCTGATTATATATTTGCAATAACAAGCAGTTGAACAGGTATTTCTAACAAAGTGGTTGGTGAGTGTAAATAAATGGCTTATTGGTGACTAATAAGTTTTGCCATGAGACTGGCCTGAATGAAAGGGAGCCAGTGGGGAGTTGGGTTGGAAAATTAATAAACTGAAATACTCCAGGGCCAGTTTGCTGCACTTCACTGTGACTTTGTCATATACCAGCATATAGACATATATTATATACCAACAATTCAACACACTAACATCCCAGCATCCATTTTACATTGTGAACAATGTTCATTTAATTTAGCCCTCATGACTTTGTAAAATATTTCCTTTCTGATAGGTACGCTTGCTTTGTAACATTAATAACATGCTGTTTAAATTACCTGCACTATATTAAGGTATCCTCACAACATATATTTTTATTTTGATACAACTTTCATGATAGATCATAACTTCCTATCAAACTACCTTCAGATTTCGCTCATTTTCTGTCAGCTTACCTTCAGGACCTGGCTCGAAAGGTCCCAACCTGCTTTTCTTGCATGCATCTTTCTTTGCTTGTGGGCTTCATTAAAAACATGCCACACATGCGAACACACTGACCTCCAGCTTGGTGAGTCCAGAGAAGGTGTGGTCACTCAGAGAGTTGATGGCGTTGTTTTCTAGGTAGAGTTCAGTCAGATCGGGACAGGCGGAGAAGGAGCCATCAGAGAGGGAGGTCAGACGGTTCGAGCCCAGCCTGAGGACACTGAGGGTGGGGAGGATTGGACTAGCGCTGGGGGTTACCTGTGGAACCTGGAAAACAAAACATCATTTCATATTAGTAGCCAATAAACTTCATTTTTTCAGTCTTCATTTATCATTTGTGACCACTGTGCAGACAGACAGACACCTTGTTGCCTGTGAGGTCGATTTCATAGATCTCTGTGAAGACCTGGAAGGAGGACCAGGACAGACTGGAGAACAGGTTGCTGGGAAACAACAGGACCTAAAGATAAAGAGAAAGTATAGAAGCATTTAGAGCTGTGGTGGTTTCCTGTAAACTCTTATCACTCTTACACAGGAAATTTGTGTCTCTGTTTGCTCTCCTCCTGTCACTCAAACACTTGGTCCAGTTAGGGTTTAAAACTCTTTGTTCAAAAACAAAAAACCAAGAGAACTATTACAAAGTCAAAAGCAAGACAAGAATGTCCTCATGAATATTGTAATATTTGTAATTACAAAGAAAGTCACATTAATCAGGCCTACAATCTTCATGTTTCATAGTTTAGTTCATACAGTGTATTTTATTGGCTAAATAAAATGTATTCATCCAATAAAATTACTCCTTATAATGTACTGGTGTGACAGATGAGAAAAAATGGATGCTGAGTTGATGAATAGCAGCCTAAAAAATGGTAAAATATCCTTTTTTTAACTGCATTTCAAGCAGTTGCAAAAAGCGATTTCTCTGTGGAATTTGACTTATTCTGAAATTTCTATTGTAAAAATTAATGACTTAAAACCAAAGATACTTGAAGGGTTTTTGTTCCATATAATACACACAGTTCACATCATATATTCATAACTCATTGATAAAAATGCCAGTTGAAATGTTTTAAATTTTAAGTGGTTTAAATTCAAGACATGACCCTGATGTGCTTACATTTTCTTTCATGTCTTAAAAATCATTCAATTTAATTAAAAACTAAAACTATGAATATAATTTCTAATCACATTTATTAAATATAATTTTTTTACTTCTAAACTGAGTTATTACTCCATACTTGACTTCATGTGGTTCATGGCGTTACCTTTGTCGTCGGTTCGATTCCCGCCGGGATGTCACTGAAGCCGGCCGCTGTGCAGTTCTCCCTCGGCCGGTGGTCCTTGTCCCGGTCACTGTGGCAACCAGCCACTGCTGCTCCCACGGAAACACAGGACAGGAGGAGGAGGAGGAGGAAGAGCTGCATCTTCACTGAGACTCTCAGAGACTGTTGGTGTGTCTCAGTCTCAGAGAAGAAACAGAGAAAGTGAAGGAGGAGATGTTGGGCACAGCCGGAAGTGTGCACTTCCTGTGTGTGTGTGTGTGTGTGTGTGTGACTGACAGCTGCTGAAGCAGGAAGTCTGATAACTCTTCAGTTGACAGGCTGCGTATGTTTGACTCTCGAGCCTCACAGCATGTATTTTTTTCATTTAGTGTTCTCACCAGCTTCCTGTTCGTTTGTTTTTTTTTTTAAAAGAAAGTTTACTTGAATATTCAAACTTCCTGCTGTCATGGACCACAGAGTCGATAAGGATGTTCAGAAGCACCCTGACAGCAGACCTGCCAGCACTGACGCATGGAGCAAAGCCGGCTCTGCTAAAGTGAACCAAAACACGGTGTCAGGCTGCAGTACATGAACCTCGTCTCCTCCACGTTAGCAGAGGAGAAATTCCACCTCACATCTTTCCCAAAGGTAGTTTCTGGAAAACTGATTTATGCTTCAGTGATCAAAAACTCAAAAAGGGTGACTAAGCAGCTCGGTCTCATGACAAAGCGTGAAATACTCAGGAAGACGAGCCATTTGTCTGTGTTCACAGACATGAATCATCATGTTTGTTTGTTTCAGTCAGAATGATTCTCAAAGATCCTGCTGCGGTTTTTCTGTTTCTGTTGTGTTTTGTGCACTTTTTGAGGTGTTTTTCCTGTTTGCTGGTGTTTTCTTCAGTTGCAGTGCATTTGACCTCTCAGGGCCACTGTAGTTTTATCTCAAAATTTTGAGCCAAGCAAAATTGGTTAATATCTCAAAACTCTAATAACCAAAAACTTTGACTTACGGATGGCAAATATTTATTTATTTTCAGAATCACTTCAGTGGCAGAAACAAGCTTCCGTACTTCCACACTTAAGAGGGGAAACTTTTTTCTCTTTCAGTGATTATCAAAGTGTGGTCCACGGCCCGTTGGTGGGCTTCAAAGGTGCTGCAGGCGGGAATAAGAGTTCATTTGAATTTTGCAATTTAATTTGAATTTGCCACTAAACGGCTACATTAAGAACTTTGTTTTTAAAATCCTGAACCTGTCTCACCTCTCATCTTTAAAGTAGAGCAGTGGCTGTGAGCTGCCAGATGTAAAGCTTTTAACTCCACTTCAACATGCAAATCATCCAATCACAAAGAAGGAAACACTTTGCCCTGGGCTCATGTGAGTTCAGATTTTCTTAAGTTTGGGAGTGGCTGCTCTATTTCAATTACATCAAACTGAATGTTTTATTTTCTTCTACCCTCTCCTGGTACTTATCTCAAACCCTAACAGCTGGAAATGACATCACCAACTCCACCTGGAGCAGCTACAACAGGAAAATGCTTCTGAAACAGTTAACGATTTAATTTATTAGAACATATAAGCCACAAGGGATCGGTTGCACCAGTCAAGTAAAATTAGCCTGTAACCCTTCTTTATGTTTGTGTTCTGTTTCTTGTAAATGCTCTCAAAGCTGTTTTCTGCCCAAAGACTGTATATAAAAGATGTCATCACCATGGCATCACACTTCGGTGAACCTTTGAGCTGAACATTTTCACTAGTCGTCACAGGACATGTCAATCACCGGCTTTTATTTCCAAAATGAACATCATGTTTTATTTAATAAGACTTGAAACTAGAGACTGAGACTCATCAAGCAACTGTTTACTGAGGTCATAGACCAGCGAGCAGTAGGCTCATTTTTTAATAGACTTCTTTTAACAACCAGAGGAGTCGCCCCCTGCTGGCCACTAGAAAGAATGCAGATTTAAGGCATTTTCTTCAGACCTGAAAACTTTGCGCATCCTTGATATTTATGATTTTTTTGAGTGCACTGAGCCACCGTAGCCATCTTTTATGGACGAAGACAGTAAAACAGGAAGTGAGTCTTGCTTTAAATCTCGGAGACAGTTTATTGCCATCATGTTGTCTGCAGGTAGAGCCTGAGATTGGTTCCTGATACAAACAAAACAACAACAAAAGACAACCCAACACATACAGAGGAAAAAAACAACAAAAAAAAAAAACAACTGAGGGGCTCTGGGCCAATAGGAAGAGGGCTACACCGTGATGTCATCATGTCCATATGCGGGAGTCCTGAAGCGACACCGCGCTGTGATGTCACAGATTCTGAGGTCGTGATTGGAGCAGAGGTGCAGGGAATGGGCAAAGCCTGTCAGTGAGGGGAGTTCTAGAATGTTCTGGAATTCTGCTGAGTCACGGGTGCCAGGGCAACGCCCCGCCCACCCCCAAGGCCCTCCCCCCTTCCACCGCCACAAACAACAAAACTAAACAAAGAAGAAGAAGAAGAATTATAACTAAAATCAGCTTTATGAAGTAAAACAAAATTTAAAGTTTGATTCTAAATTAACCCACAAAACACACACACACACACACACACACACAGACACACACACACACACACACACACATACACACACACACACACACACACACACACACACACACACGCAGACATACACACACACACACACACACACACACACACACGTGTAGACATACACACACACACACACACACACACACACACATACACACATACACACACACACACACATTAGCCCCACACACACACACACACGCACGCACACACACACACACACACACACGCAGACATACACACACACACACACACACACACGTAGACATACACACACACACACACACACACACACACACACACACACACACACACACACACACACACACACACACACACACACACACACACAAACACAAACACACACAC
>VUQS01066723.1:0-15282 GCA_015108495.1 Heterochromis multidens | reverse complement strand
AATGTGCTCAGCGCGTAACCCATCGTAAGCTGCTGCTTCAGGAACAAACTGGCAATTTATGGATTCAAATGGTAAACCTGGCTTTCTGGTGTCTCACTCAGAAGCCCAACCTTCCCAATAAGCTCCACCCTAACCCATCGCTCAGAGGTTTCTCTGCTCTGACCAAAAACCTGACCCGAAACCTAGCCCTAAACTGTCCCAGCAAGACACGTAGGGCTTCTGGACGTTACTAACAAGTCACTCAACATGACTGCAGCACATGTGCACTTACATTGGCCGCTGCCTTACTTTTTCATTGCTCTTTCTCCACACATCAGGAGCAGTGCCATTCTGCAAAACAAAAGCTTACAGCACCTGGTATTCCCAGGCGGTCTCCCATCCAAGTACTAACCAGGCCCGACCCTGCTTAGCTTCCGAGATCAGACGAGATCGGGCGTGCTCAGGGTGGTATGGCCGTAAGCCATTGCGGTAGACACAAACTGGCAATTTATGGATTCAAATGGTAAACCTGGCTTTCTGGTGTCTCACTCAGAAGCCCAACCTTCCCAATAAGCTCCACCCTAACCCATCGCTCAGAGGTTTCTCTGCTCTGACCAAAAACCTGACCCGAAACCTAGCCCTAAACTGTCCAAACAACACACGTAGGGCTTCTGGACGTTACTAACAAGTCACTCAACATGACTGCAGCAAATGTGCACTTACATTGGCCGCTGCCTTACTTTTTCATTGCTCTTTCTCCACACAACAGGAGCAGTGCCATTCTGCAAAACAAAAGCTTACAGGAAAGCTGCAGGAATGATCAAGCCTGCATACCCAAGAAAACATACCACAGACATGATCGTGGGGAATGCAAGGAACTGGGGCCAGATGACCCTTCAGATTTTAGTGGAACACTATGAGGGGGGCTTGGAGAGGTTCCTGCAAGAACTCTCCAGTATGGACACTCGTGAATGGAGAGAGGCTTTTGAGGTGGCAGCCCGCTGGGCTAGGAGGAACCTATGGCGAATTACGCAGAGTGTCATTGATCATGCAGAGGCCCTCATTACGGATAAGATTGATGGAGAGCCGGTCCAGGTACGGGCCCCGCAGCATGGTGTTTCCTCAAACAAGGACCAGAGCACGGACACTGGAGAGCGGATGAAAAACCAGGTCCACCCACGGACCGTGGTCACGGTGCAATCCCGGAGCCGGAGGACAGCAGCCATGACCTCGGTTGCCACCATGACGGACCAGGTTCCCCATGAAGAGATCAGACATTCAAGTCCTTTTATGGAGGAATGGATGGCATCCCCTCTAGAAAGAAGAGAGTTGCAGAGAGGAACAAGGAGGCCCAAGGGAGTGGGCCTTACTGAGGACAGTCTCTTTCTGGAGGAAGTGGGGGAACATCCAGAGGACATGGAAGTGTTGGAAGCCCCAGCTCGAACAGCCTCGGAGCTGGATTTGGAGGCTTTGTTTGATGAGCTGCAAGCTGAGGAAGAAAGAGAAGAGGCTAAAGCCAGGGCTGCACTAGAAGCCGAGATGGAGGTGCAAGTGGTTCAAGAGGCAGAGGACCAAGAGGGACAATTCTCCCAGACTTCAGCACGGGATGTGCAGGTCCAAGCCCATGGTGAAGACTCAGAGAATGAAGAGGATCCTGAACAGTTTTTGGATCAATTGGTGGAACCAGAGGAATCCAGGACACCCCAGTTTCAAGTACATCGACACCAGAATACCACAAGGAAGATGACGGAGTGGAAGTGGGTGGCTAACCGGAGATGGATTTTCTTGGGGGACTCTAACCTCACCAAATTCCCGGACTTCTTTAACAAGAATCTGCAGGTGGAGAGTTTCCCGGGGGCGGACTTCCGCCATGCAGAGGCTTTAGTCAAGAAAACGGTACCACCACAGGACTTAGTCATGGAAAAGATGGTTTTGTCATTTGGGATCAATAGTAGGTCCAATAAACCAAGGGAGACGACCATAAAAAACCTACAGGCAGTGGTGAGAGCTGCAAAAAATCGCTTCCCGTATGCGGAAATTTGGATTCCTCTAATCAACGTTTCTGAGAACCTTTCAGTTGAAGAGAAGGGGAACCTTCAAGTTCTGAATGATTATATGTTGAAGAATAGGATGTATATCCCCCTCTTGGCTGAGGAACTGTTTTATACAGAGGAGGATGATATCCATTGGACAGAGGAAACAGGCAAGACCATGTTTGAACATTGGATGTCCTTTTTAAACTGCAACACCCCATAAGCTTGGATCAGCATGGGGGTGATAACTCACTACACCTTCAAGCTCAGGATGTAGTGGTTTTGGCAAAGAACTTTGTACTCTCAAAGCCACAATGGTAACTCCTGAAAAAGGGCTTGCATTTTATTCCAGCATTAGATATAGGTAAAGAACAAAAGACTAATCTTGAATTGGATACACAAAATTATCATAGGAAAATTAAATTGGCAACATATTTTAGGAACTCACAGAGGAAAGAGAGAGTGCCCTTCACAGGGCCCTCGGATTGGACGCCTTTTTTACGGGAACTTCCACCGGAAGTGGCTATTTTAATTCATAGAGACTTAGATAAATTTAAAAGTTGTTATAAACCAGTAAAAGAAAATTACAATATTTCATTGGCAGAAGTTAGAGCACTGCGTGAATTAAAAAATAAAAAACATATAGTGATAAAACCAGCAGATAAGGGATCGGCAGTAGTGATGCTAAGTCGGGAACAATATATTTTGGAAGTAAAACAGCAATTACAAGATACTACTTATTATAGGAAATTAGATAAACCAATGTATTTGGAGATCCCAATTGTGAAAGAGATACTTAATTAATTACAAGAAAAAAAATGTATCAATTCTAAACAGCACAAGTACCTGTTAGGGGATTCCCAACCTAGAGAGAGACGATTTTACATCTTGCCAAAGATACATAAAGACCCTGATAAATGGACTATCCCGTATGAGATCCACCGGGGAGACCTATTGTATCAGATTGTGGAAGCGAGACTTATCGCACCGCTGAATTTTTGGATTTTTATTTGAACCCATTGTCGGTTAAGCATCCGGCATATGTGAAGGACACATATCATTTCATTGATATAGTTAAGAACCTGAGGATTTCTGAGGATTTTTATTTTTTCTCCATGGATGTGGATAATTTATATACAAATATTCCAATTGAGAAGGGAATTTCCACAGTTAAAAAGATTTTCCAAAAATTTCCAAAACTGCTAGAAATTAATCTTACACGGAATGATTTCGTGTTTGATAACCAATTTTATTTGCAAATTAAGGGAACACCCATGGGCAAGAAATTTACACCTGCTTATGCAAATATATTTATGGCAAATTGGGAGGAGGAAGTTCTCCCTAAGTGTAAAAAGAGGCCGGCCCATTACTTGAGATATTTGGACGATATTTGGGGTATTTGGATGAGGTCCGAATTAGAATTTAGAGAATTTGTTCAAACTTTTAATTTACATGATCCATCAATCCAATTAAAATTTGAAATTAATAAACAGACTATAGACTTTTTGGACACCACGGTGTTCAAAGGACCCGATTTTAACACAAATCATAAATTAGATATTAAAGTTTTCTTTAAAACCACAGATATGCATGCATTGTTACACAAATATAGTTTTCACCCAAAACACACATTTCGAGGGATTGTTAAGTTGCAGCTTCTTAAATTCGGGCGCATTTGTACCAGAATGGTGGACTTTAGAACTGCGGTTAGTTGTTCTAAAGTTGTTCAAAGCGTTACGTAGGAGGGGGTATTCTCGAACCTTTTTGAGAAAGTGTTTTAAAACCTTCCAAAAGGAAAAAGATAAGGTTCAGGATGATTTAATCCCACTCATTAGTACATTTTCAATTAATAGTAGGTTTTTCAATAGACACATTAAGAATAATTTTGAAGAGATAATGGGTCAGGGAGATATTATCCCAAATTCAAGTGTAATCTCAGCATATAGAAGGAACAAAAATTTAGCGGATTTCTTGGTACGGGCGAAGCTTCCATGTTTGCAATTGGGGAAGCCGAAGTTCTTGGAGGCCTGATTTATGAAACTTAAATTAATCAGGAATGCACAGGATAGAACCATTATTGTAATTAGACAAGGTTTCAGCCCACATATGAAAAATTGTGTTTATGTTGTTTTCTGTTCAAAATGTGGTATTAAGTACGTGGGGGAAACGAAGAATGATTTGTATACGAGACTGTATCAACATATATATAATATTAAGAATGTGAAGGAAGTTGATACACCTTTGGTTAAACATTTTCTTAAACATGACTTGGATGCACTAAGAATGGCTAGATTACAAAAAGGGATGAATTGGACTGATAGGGAACGAAAAAAGAGGGAGAGATATTGGATTTTATTTGTTGGGAACTAGAGAACCATTCGGACTTAATTTGAAAAAGAATTAGATATTTTTTGGTATATATTTTAAACTACAAACCTAATCCTAACCCCAGCCCAAACCTTAATCTTAACCTCAATTCCAGCCCTAACCCTAACCCCAAACCTGTCATTTTGACTAAACATAACCACTCCAAACTCTATTTGGCCCAAATTACACCAATATGGCTCCACTTCCTCATTGCAATGCATTGTGGGTACTCCAAATCACAACAATTTTCACTTACTCAACTCCTAAACCATACCTTCAACACCCAACATATGATATATTGGCCCAAAGGTCTTGTACAGATCTATCCCATTGCATGCTCATCTCTATTTCCACTTTGCAACTGTCATTCAACAGGTCACTCCCTCACAGGCCTTCATATACACCATTGAAAAGCATAGGCTGGGTAGCCTGTAACGGGCACTTTAAGGGGAAAAATTAAAGTTGCTCCGAGTGCAACCAAACTTGAAAGGAAGGTGTCTCCTGGTACCCACAACACTCACACAAAATCTCATCACTCTAACGCTTATGCTTCTCCAGGTATCGACGATCGTCACGTGACGATTGTGGTTATAACCCCTAACCC
Source organism: Heterochromis multidens (assembly GCA_015108495.1). NCBI lineage: Eukaryota > Metazoa > Chordata > Actinopteri > Cichliformes > Cichlidae > Heterochromis > Heterochromis multidens. Next base: position 10,299 of record VUQS01066723.1, on the reverse strand, counting down.
TACTCCTAACACCTAACACATTCTTATTTCCCTAACCTTAACCATAGGATTTGGATTCTCAACCCCATATGAGGGATTTCTTCACACAATTGACACCTAACCAAACCTTTCTCTCCTAACCCTGACCACGGACGTTTGATCCCTAATCCTAACTGAAGGATTTTATTCACGGTCAAAAGGCCGAAATCCCATCCTGGGGCCTATTACTACTGATGATGTGTCCTGAAATCTGCATTTGGAAATGACTGTAAGTTAACATGTAGTGTGGGCTGACTTGTACAGTTGTCTCAGGGTCTCCTGGGCACTTCACAGTTAACCCTAACCAATTCTAACCCCTAGGGCAAGTAATGCAGGAAGCAGACGTATGGGCACCTTACCCTCTCACCTTTACTAACCCTAACCACTGATCTTGGTTGCCCAACCCCAACCTAACCCAGTATTAGGCAGCTGCGTCCTACTGCACCCACCTCGTCACTCCTCTCTACCTTCTATCTCCACTTTACCTTCTATCTCCCTCCCTCTCCCACGCGAATTGGGGAGGGGGACTAGAATACAGGATACGCCCAGCACGGCGTGGTTGTGGTTGAAGATGCCAATGCACCTCCCACTTCTGATACCTGTACTTTCCTCCTTTCTTCTTTATCTCCTCTTTACCTTCTATCTCCCTCCCTCTCCCACGGGAAGTGGGCAGGGGGACTAGAATGCAGATTATGCCCAGCATGGCGCAGTTGTGGTTGAAGATGCCAATGCACCTCCCACTTCTGATACCTGTACTTTCCTCCTGTCTCTTCTCCTTGGGGTGATGTGACCCATGGCACAGGAATACAGTGATGACATGCGCCGGCCTGTGCATTGCCTTTGGCCTTCTAATTCAAACCGTTCTGGTCGACGGAGCAGTTCGGGGGAGGTTATCGAGATAAAGCAATAATCCCTAACCCTAACCCCTAACCCTAACCCCTAGCCTTAACCTTAACCCCTAACCCTAACCGGCACATTGTAATGGAGAAATTCAAATAGACAGTTATCTGGGAGCCTCCTTTTACCATTTCCACCAGATACTGGAGAAGACTCCCCCTCATCCTTTTGTTAAACTGGTGGTGTTATCAGTGGGCATTAACAACAGAGATCGGGATCCAGAGAAAACTTCGATCAGACAGTTGAGGACGGTATATAGAAAAGCTCGATCTGTTTTTCCCAGTGCTGATGTGTATTTTCCCTTAATCAATTACTCACCTCTTCTTCCACGGGAACAGCAGGACAATTTAACGATTATTAATGATTTTGCTTCTAACCAGCTCCCTGTTCTGAGGCCACTGCCCAGTGACCAGTTTCGCACTGTCACTGACAGGATTCATTGGACAAGGGACACGGCTAAGCATATGTTTGAACATTGGTGTGCAGAGCTCCAGTTGAGTTGCCATGCAGTATTGGGAAAGGCAGACTGCCCACCCCTCTAGTGCAACACTGTCAATTATACTCTCTGAAAGATCCCACCATCACCAGTTTCCAGTCATGTGCGGCATGGACAGAGGACCAAAGGAGGAGATACGAGGGCACCTGGAAAAATAGGCTGAAGACCAGAATCCCCCTCAGCTTGAATATGAAATGGACCTGGTCCTTTAAAATTGCATTTGTTTTGGGTTTGCTTGTTCTTTTTTTCTCACACACTATAATAAAGCATTCTTATTCTTTAAAGGTGTTTTGAAAAGATATTCTTCTGATTGGGTACTTAATATATGTATGATTGTGGGATCTGGGGACTTCCTCCATGATGGAAGAGTTTTTGGATGGTGTTAATTCTTATTTTCAATTCCTATTTAGGATCGTAAATTTTTTTTTTTGTGTGTATTTTCTTCAGCCTAGGTTGTTTAGAAAATGCAGGGTTAGATTATTCTTATTAGTTGTTGTTTTTCCCACAAAAAAAAAATGGAATATTCCCTTTGAATAAAAAAAAACGTTTACTTACCTGATCGTACTTATCTGGTGTGGATTGCAACATGGAAATCCTCCGGAAGATCCCATCCCTAAAGGTTATAAAAGAGAGATTCTCAGTTGCAAAAATTCATTTGGAATTATAAAACATTTTTTTTGTGGGGAAAATGATGAGAATGAATTTTATATAACATTAATCAAAATAGAAATTAACCATTTCCTGAGTATACTTCCCTGAACCCACTTACCTGATGTGGATCATGACATGGAAACGCTCCAGAGGATCCCATCCCTAAAGGTTAAAGGAGAGATCCTCAGTTACAGAAGTCTATTTGAAAATATAGAGTTTTTTGTGGTGAAAACAATAAAATTTTATATGATATCAACTTATAAAATATCTTATTAGTCAAACAGTTTTTCTTCCTCCTAAGGTGTGTTTTGTTTGCACAAAGTCCCCCCCACCCTCCCTCTTTTTAGGATTATATGTTTACATAGATAGGTGTGTGGGGGTCCTTGTATGGATGTGGACTTGAATGTGTGTTTTCACTCTTTGGAGGAGGAATGAGAAAAAACCCTGGCGGAGTCCCCTGACAGTAAACAATCAGCACAGAGTGTGGGATTGGCGACAGCTTCTAGACCCCTGTATGCCAGTACCCTGGACCCACAAATATGGCTATATAAGAACCAATCCTTCTTTACCTTTACCTAACCCTCCCAATATGCTCCACCCTAACCCATCGCTCAGAGGTTTCTCTGCTCTGACCAAAAACCTGACCAGAAACCTAGCCTTAAACTGTCCAAACAACACACGTAGGGCTTCTGGACGTTACTAACAAGTCACTCAACATGACTGCAGCAAATGTGCACTTACCTTGGCCGCTGCCTTACTTTTTCATTGCTCTTTCTCCACACATCAGGAGCAGTGCCTTTCTGCCAAACAAGAGCTTACAGCACCTGGTATTCCCAGGCGGTCTCCCATCCAAGTACTAACCAGGCCCGATCCTGCTTAGCTTCCGAGATCAAACGAGATTGGGCGTGCTCAGGGTGGTATGGCCATAAGCCGCTACTTCTTGCACAAACTGGCAATTTATGGATTCAAACGGTAAACCTGGCTTTCTGGTGTCTCACTCAAAAACCTAACCCTCCCAATATGCTCCACCCTAACCCATCGCTCAGAGGTTTCTCTGCTCTGACCAACAACCTGACCCGAAACCTAGCTGTGAGTACAAGACATGCTGGGCTTTTGCACCTGCAATTATCACATCACAAAAGTCATTCTCAATACTGTAAATGCAGTTCTGAAATCATTAACGCATTTCCTCACCGACATCAGCATTTCTCATTGCTTTTGTACACACTGGTATTGTCAATTTATTTGTTATTGTGTTTATGCACATCTCACTTGAATCACGCAACTCATCGTGACAATTTCTACTTTTGCCAATCAGAAGTCTTGATCTCTCACTTTCCTAAATACTCTCCAGCATTTCATTTGTGTTTTCAGTCAAGTTAATTCAAACTTTTTTCAAATATGTTTGAAATAGCAAATCAAGTAACAGACAGTCAGCATTAGCATTGAACGTCCATTTCAATTGAAAGCAAATATAAACACGTTTTCAGAAGAGGTTTAGTTGAAATAAATAGAAATACACACTGTCAGTCTTGTGTCACAGAGGCATGTCATGGCACTCCTAATCACACAAACGCATATATATGTCAAAGTTTTTACCACATACTGACATGATAACATCACACAGTTGCTGCAGATTTGCTGCAGAGTTTTCAGTCCTGAATTGTTTCCTATCTTCTATTGTCCAATTTGGTGAGTCAGTGCGAAAAGTAGCTTCAGTTTCCTGTTCTTAGTGTACAGGAGTGGCCCCCAATCTAGTCTTCTGCTGCTGTCCCCATCTGCTTCAAAGTGTTCTGCTTTCAAAGATGCTCTTCTGCATACCTTTTTTGTAACGAGTGGTTGATTGAGTTACTGTTGCCTTCTCATAAGTTCAAAGTAGTCTGGCCATTTTCCTCTGACGTCTGACATCAACAAGGTATTTTCACCCAGAGCACTGGCACTTTATCGGATATTTTCCCTTTATCGGACCATTTTCTGTAAACCCTAGAGATGGTTGTGTGGGAAAATCCCAGTTGACCAGCAATTTCTGAAACACTCAGACCAGCCCGCCTGGCATCAACAACCATGCCACTTTCAATCATCTTTCTTCCTAATGTTCAGTTTGAACTTTGAACTGTACATGCATAAATGCTTTGAGTTGCGGACGTGTGATTGGCTGCTTAGATATTTGGATTAACGAGCAGTGGAACAGACGTGCCTAATAAAGTGGCTACTGAATGTATGTAGCGTGGCTTTACTGGACTATACAGTAGCTGGTGCTATGTTCTAAGATTTTATGTATTTTCTTTGTCTGTTTTCTGAGACATATAGTTTCATGTGAATCGTTTTGCTTTTCTTGATTTCAGCAATTTTGTAAAGTTTCAATTAAATCCTTCACATTTCATTTTTGTGTCTGAACACTTTTTACTTCACATTAGGCCTACATATTTGCAGTACTCTTTCCAAAGTCTGTAAGATTTTGATAAAAGTAAAAAACAATTTGGTGTCTAAGTCTTAAAACGGTGGTGAAAGATTTTTGTTCATTCATCACAGAGTTGAAGTGAGTGACTGACTTTGCATGTTTTGACATATGTGAAAAATGTTTTGATGGTTTTATTGTCTTTTGCACATGTTAGTCTGTGTTGTGAAAAATGCCTTAACTGTTTTGAGAACTGTATTAAAAGTGGTGAGAATGACATTCCTGCTGTGAGAATTGTGCCACAGTGATCAAGAAAAACTGTAATACCCACTTCACTTGAACCTTCTTTTTCCAAGACCAGTGAAAGCCTCCGGCACTGCTTTCCTGCCTAGACGTGAAAACGTGGAAACCTATTCAGGAATGGACTTACCAGTTAACCTGCCTGCCCACCCTCCTTTGGAACCCCACCTGCCTAACAAGTACTCCTCCCAAGTTTAGACTCACTTCTCCCAGTAAGATTGCCTCCAACTTTCCTAAGTTCCATGAGCCACAGCTCCTGTCACAGAACTTCTGTGTGCAAGACTTTATTGCAGTTCAGCCCTCCTGTCTCTGCCACTTCACCATTTCACTTTCACTTAAATGTAAATAAACACATTGAACTCACCAACTCTTGTTTGAGTCTGCTTTTTGGGTTCATTTAAGAACTCATTATGAAAAAGAGGAACTAGGCCCATGGAGCTGGATGAGTAAAACGGAATAATTTATATCTTAAATCTAGCTCTACTGTATTTGCTCAGCATTTTCATAGCCGCCACAGAGCACAACAAAATAGGATATTAATTAATAGCATCATGTTGCATATATGTAGTGAAACTCCTCCATTTGTTATGTCTCTACATGTGTGTCTTAAGATTTAGTTTTCACAGTACACATTTCACCATGGAGAATGTATCTTCTATGACTGGAATACTTCTGACTGAGCAAGTAACAAATAAAAGCGGCAGCTGAATAATGAAAGTGAATAAGCACAACGCACTGTGAGGGAAAGCAGAATGTTCAGTGAATTATCGAGTCAGATAATGTGCCTTACTTGCAGATCAGGTATAGGTGCAGTGTGGGATAGAACAAAGATAGAGAGAAAGGGTTTAAAGATTACAATTTTCAATCAGTGGAAACAGTGAATAAGACAAGGGAAACGATCCCGAGTGAAGGAATAAACATAGATCTGATTGTCTGACACTAGGTGTCACTGCACACCTCTTACTGAAAAGACCAAGCATCAGAAACAGGCAATGGACGCAACCAACCCAAAACAAGGATTGTGTTAAAGTCTTGCAGTAGGGAACACAATTGTTTAAGGTTTTGATCGGATTTTTGCGTTCTTTTTTTAAACTATAGGCGGATTAAAGGACTTCCTTCTGTCTCAGAATATACGGTTTTCTAACTCCCTTTCAGGCATAAGTGTCATACTATTATTATTATTATTATTATTATTATTATTATTATTATTATGATTAAGTATGCTATTTATTCTGCAGCATTTGTGTACGATATTTGTGTTGTTCAGCAACCTTTTCCATTCAAGACTGTTTGACGTCAGAGTTGAATGCGGTTGATGATGCTGATATGCTACCTTCAGGTACTCCTCGTAAGTACTTTTATTCGAGCTCCTAGATTGTGAATATGTACAATTCGCTGATGTCTGTCCAAATGGCTGCACACATACTAGCTTCAGTTAGCAATAATAACAAAAGAGATCAAAAACAATTAGTGTCAATACTATTGGTTCCATGAAAAAATCGTTCACCTTGTGATAGATTTAAAAAAAACAAAACTTTTTTATTTTGTGCTTTCGTAGTTAATAAAAACTTGTGATCCATATCTCTTCAAGAGAGTAAATTTGTTTTATACCCTGTGTATAAATCCGTAAATGAATTCTGTGATAAGTGCGATGGTGTGACAATTTTTGACACTTTAAGTACGCGAAGGCAGCATCACAGCCCCGCCGCCTCGGCTGGGAGGATACTACCATTCCGATTAGGGCAGCCGTTGCAAACGATGCAATGCCTCCTTTAAGGAATGAACCCTGGGCATAGCCACCTTGTGAGTGCCGCGGTCTTCTTGAAGAGGCTGCACCTTCCTCGTTTTCTGTTATTATTCGCCATAAAGGTCCAGTAAACAGCCCCCGAGCGACCCGAGATACCCGGTGAAGACTTGGACTCGCGGCTTTATGGTTAGCGGAGAGAAGCTGGAGCGGTGAGCTGAGTGAACCATAGTAACTTTAGCTTGCTACATGCTACATGCTAACTAAAGCTAGCTGGGTGGCATTGAAAGAAACACCTGTTCACCCGAGTGACCAAAGTGAAAAATGAGTATGTGTTGAGAATACAACAAGGTGGGTTGGTAACGTTCCGATGTTTAAAAGTGGTTAACGTCAGTCATCCGGTAAGCTAACGTAGGATCAATCAATGAACAACGAGCTAGCCCCCTCCCCCGGGACCATTAAGCTAATGTTAGTTGGTTGTGCTGCCGCCGGACCCGTTACATAGCTGAGTTACGAGCTTGAACTCTACCGTGGTAGTAAGAAGTATTTTAAACCATTTAGTTTTTATTTATTTATTTATTTTAGAAAAGTTCCTTTTTATCAGCACGAGACAACGAGTCGGGATGTATTAGCTAGAGCAGCAGTTAGCAGCCACCCTGTCAAAACAAGCCCAACGCCTTCTCACTGCATTCACAAAACTCAGCGGTTAAGCGTACCGGTTTTCGCGCTAACATACATGTTCAGTACGCTTAGTTGAATCCAGTTAATTCTGTCATATAGCCAAGCCTACTCTGCATAACGCTGCGTAAGGAAAAAGGCAGATGCATGTATGCCAGACTGTCATTACAACGAGCCGCGCATGGAAAATGGTGCTTCTCTGTTTTAACATCAGCTTTGCCCATGACAGGTAATTAGTGTATTTTGATTGTGTTTGTGTCTCCTGTCCTTTAGGAAGCGAGCCATGGGTTTCTCTTTAAGCCTTTGATGAATTGAAATAAGCTGGACCCTCTTGACTCATCAAACCCGCCCCTGCCCATAGCGGGGGCTCCCCTTTCCCCCTCACCCTCCCCAGCTATGGCGGGCTTCAAGCGGGGCTACGATGGCAAGATCGCCGGGCTGTACGACCTGGACAAGACACTGGGCCGTGGTCACTTTGCTGTAGTCAAGCTGGCACGCCATGTCTTTACTGGGGAGAAGGTGGCGGTGAAGGTGATCGACAAGACTAAGCTAGACACAGTGGCAACGGGCCACCTTTTCCAGGAGGTCCGCTGCATGAAGCTGGTGCAGCACCCCAACATTGTGCGCCTGTATGAAGTGATAGACACGCAGACCAAGCTTTACCTCATCCTGGAGCTAGGAGATGGAGGAGATATGTTTGACTACATCATGAAGCATGAGGAGGGCTTGAACGAAGAGCTGGCTAAGAAATATTTTGCCCAAATTGTCCACGCAATCTCCTACTGCCATCGGCTGCACGTGGTGCACAGGGACCTGAAACCTGAGAATGTGGTGTTCTTTGAAAAGCAAGGGCTCGTCAAGCTCACTGACTTTGGATTCAGTAACAAGTTTCAGCCAGGGAAAAAGCTGACCACCAGCTGCGGATCTTTGGCGTACTCGGCTCCAGAAATTCTGCTGGGTGATGAGTATGATGCTCCAGCTGTAGGTATGCAAAACATGCCGGCTGATGAATGATGCTAAAGAAATGAAATGAGTCACACTGTTAATTAGAACATGGTGTTGGAGAGTTGCAGTGGTGTATACCAGACAGGATGTGAGTGTTGATGCAGCACATTTCTAAAAGTGTATTGCTCTCACTAAGCACTCAGCAATCATTTTATCCTCCATCCACTGAGTTGGAAGGACCGGGCTTGTTGCCTCTAGCACCAGCTCAATATCTAGTCCACTTTATTAACTTCCCTAGCTCTTCCAAAAAACAAAAAAACCCCAACCCCATCTGTGTCAGAAAACGGGCTTTTGGCCATCTTTATCAAAGTCATATTAATAGCCTGTTTCAGCACACACAGTGGTATGATGGGTGTCGATGTGGCTAGCACCTGTTTCACACATTTTTGTCACACCCTGCTGTAATACATTGCCTCTTAGTCTTCTTACAGAGCCTGAACACGTGTTTGCTGTTGTTGTAAGATGGCTTCAGCTCATCAATCATGAGCCCAGTCACTGTGTAACAGAACTTGTTTTAAATGCCAAGGTGTGTGTTCCAGCACTGTGCCGCTGGACACCGATCATTTTGCAAGCTGCTATAGGCTGTGTGCTACAAGGTCAGCCCAACTACCACTGATGTCTGTGGGTGTCCCATTGCACTGAATTAACTCTCATTGATTTTCCTGTGAGGACTGACAGTGCAGACTGACAGATTGCACGTCCTTCCATGACATGATTATATTTGTCATATCAGGTAGCTTTGCTGAGACTAGAAAGTCCAGCTCCTGAATTGGATAATGAGATGTAATCTGTTAAGCTTGTTTTTCAGTCAGTGTGGTTGTGTATGCAGTCCTAATCCTGAAGAAATCTGAAATCGGTCTCATGATTATTTATGCATGTAGCGAGGTCTCTCAAAGGTGTGCTTTCAAGGACAGTCGGCTAGATGTTAATTTGCTTCTCCTTTTTCAATTAGAGCTGTCACAAACTTGAGAGGTGCGGCTGAGGCAATGAGGAAGCTGTGGTTACTTTCTTATTGAGCCGTACACACCCACACAATCACAAACCATACACATGCTCACTCATCCTAAGAACTTTGATATTGTATGTGTGACTGGACAGTGTTGTGCCCTGTGCTCTGTGAGCAGTTGCTGATTACATGAGGCTGGTGCAGGGGATATCTGAATAAGTGGCTGGCTACGAATGCTACCTTCTTCATGTTATCTCTTGCTGCTGTTGGTTGGATGCAATGAACATGCCTCTTTGGTGCCCATGTGCATACTAGAGGATCAAAGTAAAAGAAAAGCCAATGTATTATTGCTCTGACTTAGGCATTCTTCACTTAGGAAATGATGTAAAAAATTTGAACGACCCCCACGAATAAGGCCATTTTCTTTAAAACAAAAAACAACCAACCAACAAAACCCAATCAGACTGGAGGTCATCATCCTGCGAAAAAGTGAGTATACAGTGACATATTTGTGTTTTTTGGGGAGCATTCTGCTTTTACTAACCCTGCGGTCTCACACAGTGGAAATCGGCTGATGATGCAGTTCAGACTTAGAACTTTGCACATTTAAAAAGTTGAAACCAATGCAACGTTAAGCCCTCTTCCACCTAGTTAAAGCAAGGCTAAGGCAAAGTCCTTTAAGAAGCAAGTTTTACCACTGGGTATAGTCTTGGGAACACCTCCAGGCACATATTTGGACAGTTATTTTGAGGCATTATATAAATTAACCTGCATGTATTAAAACCTGCATGTAAAGAACCATCAGTCAAATCTGATAAAAGCTGCCTTAAAAGTTCACTGACTTTGCCCCTTAGAAAAGGTTTTAGAAGGCACCTCCAGGGAAGTTGTTCTTCCCAACTCCTAGGAAAGTTACACTTCTACCACCATCTGTGCCATGTCTCTCTCTAATAATATCCATAGTTGAAGCATGCTAATCTAGTGAAAGCTGAAATTCAAATTCAAAAAATACTTTATTTATCCCCCAAGGGGGAATAATGTTTGAGGTTTGTTCAGGTAACTAGTGAACTATATCAAAAATAATGGTGATTATGTTCTGCTGATAATGTAATCATGATCAACATAATTGTTCCCTCTTTTTTTTTTTTTTTTTTTCTCCCCCCCTTGGT
>VUQS01066721.1:0-14631 GCA_015108495.1 Heterochromis multidens | reverse complement strand
CATATTTTAGTAAGATTTTGTACGTAAAAAGCCGTCACTTGACCCAGCTGTCTTAGCTAATTATAGGCCAATCTCTAATCTTCCTTTTATTTCTATAATTCTTGAAAGACTAGTTGTAAAACAGCAAACTGATCATCTGCAGAGGAATGGTTTATTTGAAGAGTTTCAGAACCCATCACAGTACAGAAACAGCATTAGTGAAGGTTACAAATGATCTTCTTATGGCCTCTGACAGTGGACTCATCTCTGTGCTTGTCCTGCTAGACCTCAGTGCAGCGTTCGATACTGTTGATCATCATATTCTGTTACAGAGATTTAGAGCATGCCGTAGGTATTGAAGGTACTGCGCTGCAGACTCCTGGCTTACTTGTGGTTCCTAGGATATTTAAAAGTAGAATGGGAGGCAGAGCCTTCAGCTTTCTGGCCCCTCTTCTGTGGAACCAACTCCCAGTTTGGATTCAGGAGACAGACACCCTCTCTACTTTTAAGATTAGGCTTAAAACTTTCCTTTTTGATAAAATTTATAAACTTAGCACAAAACGTGAGGAAAGTTGTATTTAGTCAATTATTTCTTTGTTGTAACAATGCTACTTGGCAATAAATCTCATGCAATTGGAAAGCCTGTTTATTTCCCCTTAAATGGTGCCACATTTGTAAGGAAAATGCATTTGTGGGTTGAGCAGCAAAATTGAGTATGTGTGTTGCCCCCATTAAAACTTGCCAAATCTTCTCTGCCAATGCCAAACAGCTAATTCTGATATTGACTCTTGTTTTGAGCTTCTGATACCCCAGGTGCTGACAATCAGGTGACTGATTGGCACTTGATTAGCAGCACCTGTGAGCATGGACCCTGCTACAGCGGTCAGTTGGTGTCTGCTCCAAGCATGCCATGTTTGATCTGGATAGGGCCCGTGCCAGAAGGCAACTTCAAACTGGTGTTCTGGAAAACCAAACTGGTTGGAGTGAGCCCTAGTGCCATCTCTAATTTAAATGCCAAGTTCCATATAATGGGGGATATAACAGGCCGTGAAAGACGACACCACAAGAAGACCATTTCCTCACCCTGTCAGCACTTAGGAGTAGCTGACAACTCTCTCCCCAGACAATCCAGAACAGACTGCACAAAGCCAATCTCTGGTCTCATAGGCCTACCATGACCACCCTTCACCGTCAGGCCCGTTTCTGCTGGTATCAGCAACATGTGCACTGGAACCTGGGCCCTGTACTATGAAGTAAGTTCAACATACCAAGGGTATCTTTCCATTATCTGGATTTACTTACCCACAAGAATCTGGTTATCAACTTGCTAAGTTAACCCAGGGTTTCCCCTGCGCGTTTACATGAAAGGAGTGGTGTTGGCAGCATCTGACCAATCTAAAAGGGGCGTTTCATGGATCATATGACTCATCTTCCACCAAAAATGATCCCCATGAGTGCCACCTACTCCAGACATTATCAAATAGTGATTAAAAATCTATTAAGAACATAAATATACACGTAAAATGTAACACTCTTTTATAAAAGGACAAGAGATTAAAGCTTCAGAAAATCATTAATCTGGTGATTTAATGCACAGAGCAATAAAATAAACATTTTAGTTATTTTATCTGAGTGCGCTCTCAATGCTGCTGTTTATTTCTAAGGTGACGGCTGCACATTAGAGCTCTGAAACTTTAAACTGGATCCATTTAAACATTAAGGTAAGTGTCCCACAGCCTTATAACAGAAATGTGGAAATTGCTCCAGTTTTTCAGCAGATCAAAGTAAAATGAATTTGATTAAACAGGTATTCTTGGTGTGTGTTCTGTTTCCAGCAGTGTAAAAGAGACTTAGCTGCAGAGTAAAATCAAGTATAACAACATTTTATACATTTTCTAAATCACGAAATTAATACATGCACATTCCCGTGACAATGTGACGCACAGTTTGCACTTCATTCAGTGGTTTTAGGTATGGCTTAACATATAACATGTATTCCCTCATCAGAGAAGCTATATTGCGCTTAAAACATGCTGTAAATAAGACTTAATGAAAACATGGTGTTCTAGACGATTTTAAACTGAAACTCTGAACATAACCTGCTCCCGACAGTGTTAGGTTTTATTCTTTCAGCTGCAGACTCAGTGCTGTTTAAGGGTTTGAGATTAAAGATTAAACATAAAACAGAATTCAAATCTGTGAGTACTGTGTAGGTGTCCTGTTTTAGGATCATACAGTAATAACAATAAAACTGTTGTTTGCTGCCAACAGAAAAAAAAAAATCAAGGAATAAAGTTGTCTAAGAATCTATATTTATTACTGATGCTCATTAGGGAAACAAAAAGACTTTAGACGCTAATGAGAAACTTTAGACCCTCCTACTGTTCGCACACAGATGTCCATGGGATCATCCAGGAATGGTGACGCTATTTTCTGGAATTTATTGGTCAGTAGGTGGTGATTTCATACCGGTCGATCTCTAATCTGGAACCTAACCTGCAGGTTAGGTCTACAGCATAAGTTACCATGGTGATTTACCCCGAGAAGAAGTGAACCACCTTCGTAGTACAGAAAACCCAGGGTTAACCCTGAAGTTGCCTGGATAAGCCAGAATCCTACTTTGTAGTACAGACCTCAGAACATGTAGAGGAACGTTATGTTCAATGATGAGTCCAGATTCTGCCTATGGCAGTTGGATCATAGGGTCAAAGTGTGGAGATGTGGAGAATACTATGCTGATTGCTGCACCAATAGGGTAACAGCTTTTGGTGGAGGCACTGTGATGGTGTGGGACGGCATCTCTCTCACTGGAAAAACAAGGCTCGTCATCATTTGAGGCAATCTCAGTGCAGAGAGAGATCGAGATCAGATTCTGCAACCAGTGGCAATCCCATATCTTGTCAGTCTGGGGAAAAAACCTCTCTTCTCCAAGATGGCAACGCTCGCCCCCCACAGAGCAGGGTTTATCAGAGACTACCTCCAGAATTTGGGAGTGGAGAGGATGGAATGGCCACCTGCAGTCCTGACCTCAACTCCACTGAACACTTGTGGGATCATCTTGGGCGTGATGTTCGTGCCAGAGTGAGCAACACAACCACATTGGAAGACTTGTGACAAATGCAGGCTGAAGAATGGGATGCCATCCCACAGCAGTGTGTGACCAAGCTGGTGACCAGCGTGAGGAGGAGGTGCCAGGCTGTTGTGGCTGTGTATGGTTCTTTCACATGCTACTGAGGCCCCTGTTTGTTAAATTGCCAATATGTCTTGTTTTTCAGACTTCATCCCATCCAATAAACACCACCAAACAAGAGTCAATATCAGAATAAGCTGTTTGGCATTGGCAGAGAAGATTTGGCAAGTTTTTCATGGGGGCAACACACATACTCAACTCTGCTGCTCAACCCACAAATGCATTTTCCTTACAAATGTGGCACCTTTTAAGAAGAAATAACAATAAAAACAAACAATAAAAAATACAACAACCTTTTAGATTGCAGGGTTTTTCATGCATACCAAAAATGTGACACCCACCCAAAGGAAAATCATCAGGTTTGTATTAAAAATATCTTTGGCCCGTTTTCAGGCTTGAAATTAACTTTTGTTTAGCAAATGACCACAAATAGGAGGAAAATTAATAGACTCTTACAGACTCTTTGTTAGGTACACCTGTTCAGACTTAAGTGGAATGGTTGTTGCTGCCAGACAGGCTGGTCTGAGTGTTTCAGAAATTGCTGATCAACTGGGATTTTCCCATACAACCATCTCTAGGGTTTACAGAGACTGATCTGAAAAAGAGAAAATATCCAGTGAGCAGCAGTTCTCTGGGTGAAAATGTTTCGTTGATACCAGAGGTCAGAGGAGAATGGACAGACTGCTTCAAGCTTATAGGAAGCAAACAGTAATTCAAATAACCACTTGTTACAACCAAGATATACAGAAGAGCATCTCTGAACAACATGTCTGAGCAACCTTGAAGCAGATGGGGTACAGCATGTCACAAAGCTCAATTCAATTCAATTCAATTCAATTTTATTTATATGGCGCCAAATCACAACAACAGTCGCCTCAAGGAGCTTTATATTGTAAGGTAAAGACCCTACAAGAACACAGAGAAAACCCCAACAATCAGACGAGCCCCTATGAGCAAGCACTTGCTCAAACTGGTTTCTTGAACATGAAAATGAGTTCACGGTACTCAAATGGCCTCCACTGTCACCAGATCTCAGTCCAGTAGAGCACTTTTGAGATGGGGTGGAAGGGGAGATTCACATCATGGACATGTAGCTGATAAATCTGCAGCAACTGTGTGATGCTGTCATGTCAATATGGACCAGAATCTCTGAGGAAAGTTTCCAGCACCTTGTTGAATCTATGCCATGAAGAATTAAGGCAGTTCTGATGGCAAAGGGGGTTCCAACCCAACAAAACCCCTGCATTGTGAGGATGCGACTTCAGGATATTTTCTGTGACAAATGTAAAGATTAATTTATAATTTCTACTGTTTATTTTTTGTTGATCATCTGGAAGGTTGATTGTCTAATTGTTTCAGCAGTATAAGTAAGAAATTTGCTAAGACAGAGTATTTTAGCTTACTAGTTTGTAGCAGGTAAAGTTAAATAAAGGAACATCATCTACATAATGCCCCTTTGTGTAAACTTTGCAGTCTTGCACTCACGGTATAGCGTCTACAGTGAAATGAGGCCATTCAAACTATGCTGCTGCTGAAGAACACTATTCTCAGAAGACTTTCTACCATGTAGAGCTCTGAAGTTGTGCTATTCATTATTGCCCTCTAGTGGTTTCATGTGCATTTGCATTTTAAAGGGGAACTAGTAGTGATTTATATCACTTTAATAACAATTGTATATGATGAGATATGTGAGAGTAATTTCAGAAAAAGTGATGCAAAATAGGGCAATGGCCATGGTGGTGGATGCACTCTCTGAGTGTCTCACGTGTACCAAAACTTTATGAAACAAACTATCTTGGTGGAAACTATTCATATGTTAGACCATAATTATAAATAATATCAGGACACACTGAAGAAACCACAGGAGGTAATGTTGCACAGCATCTTGACTAATTATCACTTAATTAGTATCTTATTTTTTTGAGGGAAATTTCTACAACATATTTACTCATTTTAGCATTGATTTCCGAAGAAGACAAAAATTAAGTTGGATGAATTTGCATCTAAACAGATAGTATGA
This sequence comes from Heterochromis multidens, assembly GCA_015108495.1. Lineage (NCBI taxonomy): Eukaryota > Metazoa > Chordata > Actinopteri > Cichliformes > Cichlidae > Heterochromis > Heterochromis multidens. The sequence goes on along the minus strand of VUQS01066721.1, from coordinate 9,442 downwards.
GGGGTTTGTCTAGTTATTATTATACTTTTCTTTTGTCTTTGTGTAGTTAACAATATACAGCTTTAAACTGTGCTGTAGTAATATTTTGAGATTTTTTTAAATGTAAAATTTGTAAAAAAAAAAAAAAACAATCTTCTTTTTTGTTCTTCACAGATTTGTATTTGACAAAAATGATGTGACAAAAGAGGGATGCAATATATGTGAATTAAAGACAGTTTAAAAGGTGATAATATATGCAAAACTGAAGTATTTCCCCCACTGTGCAGCAGCTACACACTGATGTGTTTTTGTGTCACAACAATAACAGGTGTGAAGAATTGTTTTCAGTCTGATCCTTTCCAATTAAAGGGAAAAATATTTTTATGTTTCCTGTTCTCTGTCTCTTCCGTAAGTTTTTTCCCATTGTTTGTGTGTTCTGCTGCCCTGATGACCCTACAGCTGAACTCCTCTTCTGAGAGGTCTCTGCTGAGCAAGTGAGAATACTCAGTGTTCAAACCAGCATGGCCCAGATAAAAGCACTTCCTTCCTCCATCCTGGCAGCAGTTACCTTGAAAAGATGAGCATGCCAAAAAATGCCCCTCTGGTGCAAAAGAGCAGATTTACACACAAACGAGTAGGCCTGGAGCTTTCCTGGAAGTGTTGAAGAGGCACTGAAGTTGGCATTTTTAAAATAACAGCAAAATTGCTAGAATAAGAGAAAATTCAATGGACTTCCTCCTATTGTCTGAACGTTACTTGGGAAGTCACAGTAAATGGTGTCAGCTTTTTCTGCCATGATAGCCAAATAATCTCATGACACTGTTTATAGAAATGACTTTGCAGTTAGATAATAAGCCCAGAATGGCAAATTAACATAATCAGCATAGAAGCAACTAATCCCCCGCACAAATAAAGTAAATGCTCGACAGCTGTTTGCTCAAATTTTACAGAAATATGTTGATGCTGAGAGCACCAGAATTTAATCACAGCAAGCTGATTAAAGGAAAGAAAAAAATCCACTCTTAAGCCCACTCACTCTTTCAATATCACAAATCCAATTTTATGTACAAATAAGTTGATTTGCTATGTTTCATTTATCTCATTGTGCTTATGTATTCATCACATTCCCTTCTTCCTCCACCTTCTTCTGCAGGCCCACTCTGACTGGTAAAGAGCGTGTGCTCTGTGTGGGTCGGATCGCTGCGGAGTTTCTGTCTTGCACAGCGATGAGCGTTAGTCATCCAGGTTGGTGGATGAAGAGAACAAGTAGCTCAGGTGGGTGGAAGTGCCCTCATATTGGATCACAGAGAGGCCTCAAAAAACAAAGAACAATGCCTCTGAGATGAGAAGCAGAAACAGAGCAACGTTTTTCAAAACAGGGCTTGTAAATGATAGCTGCTTGTGCCTGACAAAGAGGTTTAAGTCCTTTTCTTTGTTCCTAATATTAGTTTCTCATCAAGCCAATTAGTTTGTGTATATTTAGAAGTCATGCAAATATACAGTAAATTATGCTGAATTCCTGAAAAGCACAACTCTTTATAAATTGGCTTATTATGAAGAAAATCAAAGAATTAATTAGAAATACATTGAATGGGGACTCAAAGGCATTATCTTGAAACATGCCAATATTGTTGAAGAGCAATACTGAAAAACTTTAGTGCTACTTTTAATTGGAATTAAGTGTACTAATTGAAAACTCTCTGTGTTTTCCCGTATAATTTGGAAATTATGTGGCTATTGCAAGCTTATCAAAATCTGTATCAACATCAACAATATCAACAACCCCCAAATTAATCTGATAATTTTCAAATTAAAATTTCCACCGGTTTAGAGACACTGGACAAAAATACATAAAAAGGAAAACAAAAAGGTAGATTTACAATTCTTTGTTGATCAATGGATTTGATTGTCTGAGGCAACATGAACAACAGATGCTGCTACCAAATAAGGCAATAAAACTAGACATTTAGAGTCCATATACAGGCACACATATTGTACCTAACATACAAAAATAAATCATCAAGTATAAAAAAGACAGTACACCACAGTACATATTTCTGATCCATTGTTGAGACTACAACATCATCAAATACTCACTCACTGAGCAATAATTATTCAAATCTACTGGTTGTACATGCTAAGAGAGGATAACAAACCAGTCAATGAAAATTTAAAACACTAGTACAACTCAGCGTTTGTTTTGGCTCAACCCTGTGAGGAAGATGTACACTGCATTTAGAATTTAAGTTCATGTTCAAAGAGCGCGAGCAACAAAAGACAGGCCCAACCCATCAGGAGGCCGAGGTTCTGGAGGAAAAACATGAGGCACGGTCTCTCGGTCTTCACTCGATTCATCTCTGGAAGCTGATGAAGGAAAGAAAAGAGTAAGAACAAAACCTGCAGCAGCTTGGCAGAAATATGGGATAGGGCTGGCATTATTCTCTCGTTTTCTCACTTCCAAGTAATCCCATGAAAAGAACAGTCAGCAATAAATTATACCATCTCTCAGTACTTTACAATTTTCCTACTGAAGATTTAAATTTTAAACCAGAGTCTACAGGCATGCTAAGCACTCCATGAGGCTGTACTGAAACACAGCTGTACTTTGAGCTTGATGCTGAGGTCAGCTTACTACATGCTCAAGTTTAACAGGTGGAAACTTTGTTAATCATCCAAATCACTGTTTTAGTACTTTGTAAATTAGTGCAAAAGAAAGTGTATAGCTCAGGGTGATGGGAGTGCCATTATTTTTGCAGAGGGAGAAATTGGCAATACTCAGGCAAAATTATGACAATTCATCCTGAGGGGCACATAGCATGAAAACATGGTTGATGCACATAATGCAAGATCCCAAAAGTTGGGCAAAAAAGACGCTCCTCCTCATTCATTTTTGGTTCCCGATGGTCTCTTGGAGCTTAGAATGATTCTATCTATGATTTCTCATCATCTGCGACAGCTTTAATTCTCAGCTGTTTGGCGAATTTTCCTCCAGTTTAGTTTCTGCTAAATAAGATTTTTGACAACTTTGGGAACTTTTACTTGTGATTTCAGTTTATTAGTGGCATCAGAACACATTTCATTTTATCAGATTATTACATTTGAGATCCTCAGAAAACACTAGCACTACAAACACGATGGAGAGGCCCAGTTCCATTTTTTTTTTTTTTAATTTTATTTATCTGTTTTTTTTTCGTACCAGGCTGTAAACATGGTAGTATGATTGCTGAAGTTGGACATTCTAACCTGAGAGTCTGTGGGAATTTGGAGCCAGCCTCAAGTGGCCATTGAAGAAACTGCATTTTTCCTTAAACACTGGATTTTTCAGCCTCCGAGGTTTCTGCTTGGGGTCATTGGATTAAATAAGCATTTTCTAAAGTGCTACTCAAACAGCAGTTCAAAAGTGCATTTGGTGGGGACTATTTCCAGCTTTGGATTGATACAGATTTAAGGGTAGGTATTACTGCAGCAGGATAGAGGATGTGAGATTTACTGAATGTAAATTATGTCACCCAGTACAGCTGTTTGGGTCATTCACATTTAGGATGTTTTTTTTTTTTGTTTTTTTTACTGTTTTTGAACAACAACAAAGTTTTTTGGTAGAGAGAAATGGAGTCCACCATATCAAGTAATTGTTGGTTATGAGCTTTTACAGGATTTGTTGACAATAAGAAACGGCTAATAAAGAATATCACAAGCCGTATCCTTTAAGAAAGTTGGCTCACCATTTCCACCAGTGACAAATAGAGAAAAATCCCAGCAGTGACAGAAAAGATCCACTGCTGCACTTCTGTGTCTGAGGAAACAAAGAGTCCGATGTAGAGGCCCATGAAGGCCGTCAGAGCGCTGAGAAAGTTCATTAGCACAGCAGTCTTCACTGAGAGTCCAGAGCTGAGCAGAACTGCAAAATCCCCTTGGAGACAAAAAGCATACAAGATAAGTCAGTCAGTCAAGGACAGTGTTTTCCAAAAGACAACAAAATGTTCCAAAAGGAAACACAGTGACCTCTCACCCATCTCATGGGGAATCTCGTGACACAGGATGGCCACAGTGGTCGCCATTCCAGTCTCGGCTGAAGAGGAGAAAGCCGCTCCGACAACCAGGCCATCGGCAAAGTTATGAAGACTGTCTCCCACGATCACCATCACAGCCAGCACAGAAACCCCTTGTCCTGGGAACACAAAGAGACTCTGTGTCAACAAACTCATCCTCAAACTGTTGCAATTCTTCTGTCGTGCCAGGAAACTAATTACAAAGTACAACTCATTCATCTGTGTGTGATGGTGCAGCTCATTTTTTGAAGGAGCAGTTTAGCTTACTCTGATGTGAAGGGCTCCTGGTGTTTGCATGCTCAGGAGACATTTCTGTACACTCAAAGTCATCCACTGGTCCCTGCAGGATAGATATACCTGTTTACAGCACAGATTCTTAAACTTTTTTAGCTTTTGATTCAGGAGAGAGTTGTAGAATAGTTGTCAAAAAAAGGGAGATCCATGAGACTTATTAACCAAAACAGGATAAAGGTCTGGATCGATAGGACTTTAAATTAGGCTTTCCATGTGAGGGTTCTGCTCTCTGAGACCTGTTTGTGTGTCTAAAAGGCTGTAGTTCTGAAGTATTAAACTGTATTTACACAATTCAATATAAGCATGAAGTGATTGCTGAATGATTTAATACTTCTCATTTTCCAACATCCTACATGTTCTGTTTCTTTACTCCCTCCCACACCGCTAATCATTTTGTTATATAAGAGCAGTGCATGAAGAATTTTGGTGAATTTCAGTCAATTTTTGAGCAAGAGTTTAGTGGATTAATACTGCATTATGTGTGCTGAAAGATGGGATCGGAATTGTGCCAAATCTTTGTATTGCCCCTTACTTGTGTGGTAAATACCCTTCTCTAACACAACACTTGCTATTTCTTGGAGGCGTAACGGGGGAGTGAAACATCAGTGGGGTGAATGAAACTATTTTCACCTAAATAGGTTTTCTGTGTTACAGTGTTAGTGTACACATTTTATCAATGTGTTGACATACCACTACTACAGCTGCTGCTTTTCTGAGAGCATAATAAGTAGGAATGATTTTTTTTATTTTTTGACAGTAATGTGTTTATGTGTTTAAAAACATATACGAGCTACAATAAGGCATCTGCACAAGACACGCCTCAAAATCAGCCTGAGCCAGACAAACGCCTGGAAGGAAGTTATAGCTAAAAGTAAGTGATTAAGCGTCTGTCAGTCCAAGAGTCAGTAGTTTGTTTGTTTTTTAACTTAAAGTTAATTTGGGGATTGGTCTTGCATAAAAAAGTCCGTCCATCCATCCATGGGTTGGGTGGGTGAGTCTATCTAAACTGTCATAGTGTGAGGTAAACCAAGGACTGGACTGGTCACCAACCTAATTCAATACATATTAACTAGGACACGAGGAATTGTGATTATTATGATTGTATTTTACCAAAAGTTAGTTGTTTTATTTTTTTTTTTTAAGTGTAAAATGTAAAATCATCATCAATGTTCTTAATGAACTGTTTATGGAATTTACATTAAACTAAAATAAAAGTAAAATTACAACCAAACAACTGCAGCTATACAGCACAGTACTATACTTTTTTTTATTTTACAGTAATAGTTGTAAAAAGTTGTTGTATAAATATCTGTTTCTGTCTGTTTTCAGCACTTGGCATGTGAGAGCGTTTTGATGTTTTTCTTTAGTGAATTTCCAAGAATTGCCTTGCTATAGTCCCAGCTGTATGTTTTATCACTAAATAAATACCATGGATGGTAACATGAATGAAAATTTGCCTGCCAAGAACACTCTTTAAAAAAACACAACAGTTCAGCTTGACTCGTGATTGGCTCACCAGCTGTATTGTGGAGATGGACTTCCCTCTCTGGGAGTGGCCATTGCAGTTCAGCTCTAAGGAAAGGTCACTGGCATGACCCTGCAGACAAAAGAAGTTCACAAGACCAGTTGTTCAACATGCGCAGTCATGAGAAATGTGTTTTTGCTTTTGCAAAACTCTAAAGTATATAAGATCAGCCTGTGATACACCGCTGTTTCAGTAAGTTTCTTGGTTTTCTTTTTTTTGTCATTAAATTGATAAAGACTACAAAACAAAACCCTTACATGACTATGAGAAGGAACTAAAAAGGAGAATAGTCTTTCAATGAGGAAAAAGCTGTAAATCCCAGCAATCATGCCCAGAATCTTCCACAAATACTGCTTTCCTTCATCATAGTGCCCATCATCATGACTGTGTGTGCTGTGATGGAGGCCAAGTATCTGCAGAGGAGACAGGAAAGAATTTACTCCACACTCAAGCTATGTGTGTGGTGGGTTATAGTGGATGGTGCAGTGACCTTGTACCAGTGGTATGAGGTGCAAGAGAGCATCTCCTGAGAGGGTTCCCACTGCCAGGCCGACAAACAGCTGCAGGACGAGAGTGTAGGTTTCCTGGCAGGAGTTGAAGAAGATCAGGCAGATACCAAACATGGAGCCCACCGTGATGAGAAGGACAGCAGCTGTGCTGTAGCCATACTCTGCAGGAAGGAGACAGCTTTGCATTAAAACACTAAACAAAATCTAAATAATGAATAATTATTGTGTTTCTTTTACTTGCTCCTATTGTTGTTTTTATTTTTGTTTTTGTCTTAATTGTTTATGATCTCAGTTGCCTAAAGTAACATCCCTTCTCCTTAATATAGCAATTTTCAAACACAAGTTTACACACTTCTTTGTAGACATAAAAAAAACTGAAAAACAAAACCTACACAACAGTAGAAACAGTACAATGGATAAGCAAAATAAAAGTATAAATCTGAAGGAAATTAATAAAAAATAAATATGTAATAGAAATAAAGTGGGAGAGTTTTTATTTGTTTTATAGATTTTTCTGAATTTTTTTGCAGCTGTATGCATTTTATACCTGTTCTTATTTAATAGTTGATGTGAAGGGCTAATTAATGGAAAAAGGTCTATTAATTTAGTAAATAAAGTAATCAACATATTGAAGATAGCATTCTGTCTGGCCTCAGAAGCAACAACACAACACAGCCAACAGTCCAAGCAGATCAGCTGGTCTTGGTCCACATCAACTGATGGCTCAGCTGATACCAGTCTGGACATTTATACATACAGAGCTTTCTATTTAAGCTGCTTCTGCCTGCATACAGTTGATGCTGCTTCTGCATCTGCTTCTGCCACTTTGCAACCCACCTTGACCCCAGCTCTTCCAGACAGTGCTATTTATGCTATTTCTGACTTAGGTATTATCATGTCCATTGCTATTGATACCTGCTGCTCTCCCTGTGTTTTGGGTTTCCATGTATGCAAATGGAAGGGCAGGGACCTGTGCTCTCACTGCCATACAGTTTCCACTTATGCATGTGAAAGTCTGTGTAGTCCCAGAACAGACCACCAAATACCATTGAAATTGCTGCGGATGACTTAACAATCCTGTTTTCACTGAAGTGGTTTTCACAGATGTGTTTTAATTAGTTAAAACTATTGCATATTGTATTTATTACAATGTTGGGTTGTAAAGAGAAACAATCAGGTAAGCTGTCTTACTCTCGAGAGCAGTGGGCAGAGATCCTCTTGTTTGTTGCTCTGCAGGCTCACAGACATTGCCTAGCAACTGCTGAATGATAGCTGGGCAAATTTGTCTGAAGTGCTCCTTGGAAATCGGCAAATGAGGATCCAGAGCAAAAATATCCACCAGCTGATTGGCTGAAAAACATACCTGATTGGAATAAAAGGAAAAGGCAAATTTGGAGATGAGTAGGAGGCTTTTCAAATCGAGCCTCACTGTGCCTGCATGTAGTTTGTCACTCAGTATTTTATGGTCCTCAGTTCTGTTTTTTCAGCATAACCAAATCAAATATTTATCACTGTACCTGTGCCCAATCTCTGTTTATTCCCTCAGTTTCGTGGTTGCAGTTTTCCTGCGAATGCCTAGCCACCTTCGTTGAACCTCCTCTGATGCTACGCCTCTTCCTGTCCTGAAAGTGCATCGCTCCTTCCCGTCCTACTCCCAAGTGATGAAGCAACTCTTCCAGGTCTAAACAGATAAATGCAACACAATATATCAGCCATCGATTTTTTAAAATCAGCATTTGTTTATTCATGGATTTGTAAAAGACTAATGAAAAAGATGGGGACAAACTGTTTAGAAATCCAGTACATTAGTCATCTTTTTTTCTGGGACTGAACCTCAAGTAAATCAGCAATTTGTAATGTTATAAAATTTCACAAATGTCATATGAATAAATATTGTTTTTACTTTGAGAAACATGAAAGAATATGAAAAGCGCAAAACCAGTCTGCTCAATAATCCTGTAATAACCATCAACTGTCAAGAATCAAGAATAATGGACATAGCTCAATTCAATTCAGTTCAATTCAGTTTTATTTACACTACCCGTCAAAAGTTTGGACACACCTTCCCATTCAATGTTTTTTCTTTATTTTCATGACTATTTACATTGTAGATTCTCACTGAAGGCGTCAAAACTATGAATGAACACATATGGAATTATGTAGTAAACAAAAAAGTGTGAAATAACCCAAAACATGTTTTATATCTCGGCTGGCCTGGGAACGCCTCGGTGTTCCCCCGGATAAGCTAGAGGAGGTGGCTGGGGTGAGGGAGGTCTGGGTTTCTCTGCTTGGGCTGCTGCCCCCGCGACCCGGCCCCGGATAAGCGGAAGAAAATGGATGGATGGATGTTTTATATCTTAGATTCTTCAAAATAGCCACCCTTTGCTTTGATCACTGCTTTGCACACTCTTGGCCTTCTCTCAGTGAGCTTCATGTTTGTGATGGTCTCCTTTAAAGTCAAAAAGGAGGATAAAGCAAAATATGCTTTATAGCAGGCATACATTGTGATTGACAAGTCACTCCCTTAAGGGTGTGTAGTGTTTCCTGGTTTCGCAGTCAGATCCACCCCTGACTGAAGTATTGTGATACCTAGTTTTAAAACACTAAGGCTCAAGACTATATATACCAATGGGTAACGTCACAGTGGCTACAACCATCCTTTATATAGTCTGTAATATTAACAATGGATCCAGTGACTGTTGCTAGTGGAAAGTGTTCAACTCAGAGCATCATCACTAGACTTCTTGTCTTGGTTTCCCAAGTTTAATTTAACTGTTAGCTTGCTTTCACCGCAGTGATTTACAGTGTTACCTTTGGCAGCAAAAGGCAGTTGTTTTTATACACATAGTGAGTAACTAGCTGGTGAACAAAGCCATATTTAAAAGATAAGGTACCTTTTTGTCATGCAAAAAATTGAGCTAAAAGGAGAGTGTATCTTGTGACAGTGTACGAATAAAAGCTAATGTTGCTTTGCATGAGATATTTCCGTAGGTAACAGTGAAGACAAATCAAATCACACTTGAGCTCTTTTTTTTTTTTTTTTTTTTTTTTTTTTTTTATTTATATTTTTTTTTTTTTTTTTTTTT
>VUQS01066720.1:0-11331 GCA_015108495.1 Heterochromis multidens | reverse complement strand
ACAACTTTCTGTCTGTGTACATCACCATTACAAATGATAGCACTGGAACTGCTGTAGTAGCCACAGTGCTGTAGGTTAATTGGTGATACAAAATTGGCTGTAGATGTGAATATAAGCATGAGTGTTTGTCTGTCTCTCTGTGTTAGACCTGTGATGGACTGGAAACCTGTCCAGGGTGTACCCCACCTCTCATCCTATGACAGCTGGAATAGGGTCAAGCCCCCCAGTGTGTGTTAATTGGATAAGCGCTTTCTTCTGAACTTGAAGTCACCTTCTGATGTATGAATAGACACAGACGCAAACCAAATTATCTTGATGGAGACAGTAAAAAAAATTATTTAAAAAATGTTTTTAAAATATATCTGTGTTGCGATATTTTACAATCTTACCCCTGAGTCATGGCAAACGCTCTGGCCGGCATTTATCTAGTTAGTGTAGGCTGTCAGATCACTGTTTACCTCACAAATGCCAGTTGTGGAGCGTCCACAACTATTTACTCTGGAGGAGGCTGTAAAATGTTGTGAAAGGAGTCTGATACAAGTCGATGAGTCAGTGAAGCTCACTTCTGTCCGATGACAGCAATACTGAGGTGAGTTGTTGAGGCTTTCCAGAACTTTTACGATGGTAAGTGCTGCAATTTTTGCCGCTATTAGCTGCTGTGTTTAGCCGGTGTTACTGAAATTTTCTTTGAAGTGGATCTAACGTTATTAACAACTCAGACACTTAGTGAATAAACTCTCATATGATGTGAGAATGTAATCAAACTTTTTATCAGAGGGAAAGTGTGATTTTTAGGACACTCGAGCCTAATATTAGCTGACATGTTAGCTTATAACCAGCTGTTGTTGTCGTTTAGCTGGCTCTCGTCAGCTGTCCGGAGACTGGATGGTCGTGTCTGATCTGCTGAAAAACAGTAATTGCAAAAATATTTAGAATAAATAAACATGTTTCTGTACATTTTCATGTGTTAGAGCCCTGACTTCAGTTCAGGAGATGAGGCTTGAGGTGAGGAGGAAGAGGATAAAGTGGAGATGAGGAAGGAGAGACGTGGTGTAGGAGGCAGATGAAGAGGAGGAGAAAGAGATGATGAGAAAGAGATAATGAGAAATGGATGATGAAATGCACAAATGTACAAATCTTAAAGAGCTCCTTGTGATCTTTAAATTAAAACTAACTTATAATTGACACTTTACAGCAGTTTTTTTTAGCTATATTTAGGTGTTTAGAAAGTTCATCAGATTTCCCCTTTCTTTAGGAATTCTCAGGAATCTGGAACATTCTAATAGAATCCTATTGGGGTATAGGGGGTTAATTATTTTTTCTCTTACATATAGGCCAGTTGTATACCATCCATATTCATTGTATAAAATCATGCTGGCAGCCATGTTGATGCCAGAGGATAAACTGCTTCGTTGGCCGCCTTTAAAAGTCAGCAGTTTTTGTTATTTGTTCAGGGACACAGAAGAATTGCCTACTAAACCTCTTTTACTTTTAGCAAACTGAAGCATGCTAAATGGTCCCTTTGGATCATGTCAAACAAGGGAACCAGTGGAATATACCCACATTTTCTGCATAATGATGGAAAATTACAACAGCTGAGAACACAGAGGACTGTTGGAACTTTACTATATGACAGCCATGCTTTGGATCAGAGAAAACTAAAGACAATCTCAATATTTTTCTCTTTGTTCTTTTCTCTATTTTCTCAGCTTTTTTTAATATTTATCTATTCATGATTTTGTCATTTCTTTTTACTCATGTAACGTGAGTCCTAAGTTAGTGTTGTAAAAGGTGACAACAGTGAATTCATTCATTACTCAGAACTGTTTAGAGATATTCGGGGCAAAATCTCATGACAGTTGTAGGACTGTTTCTATATGGCATCTGACCAAACCAGATCCATGCCTTTAAACTAGAAAAGTGTGAGTTAAACCTGTTAATATCATTTTTTGACTGATGTTGCAGTTACAAATGTGTGTGGAAAAAAAAAACAAAACAGCAATTCTCTGAAACTAAAACCCAAAATTCAAGAGAAAAAATGTCAACGAATGGAATCACTTTCCCAATGGTGGATAAACCTGATCACATCACAGACATCACCAATGAACAGGAATCCAAAATTCCAAAATGTACATTTTAGTAAGGAAAAAAAAAAGACTGTGATGAACATGATGCCAATCAAGTGTTCAAGGAATGTAATCTGGCTATGGAAATGAGTGCAATTTCCTTTTTAAGGGTTAATATGTATAACCTGGTAAGACAACATGTGCCAGTATATAAAGACATAAAGGCCAAATAAGCACCAAAAGAAACCATTGATCAAAAGGCTTGTAATAAAACTACTGTCTTTCTGTAGGGAAAAAAGCATGAAATCAGATAGAAAACAATGAAATTCTTCTCTTATTACTACTTAATTTCCAACCTACAAACAGACCATGAATATGACACGAAATGAGAAGGTTGTTTCTTAGGTGGTCAATATTTTCAGTTTAAACCTTGAAATGTGACAGTTTGCATCTGCTGTTACTTTTTTTTCTGAGGCCTCATGGGAGGCAGGCTGCAATCGGCTGAATGGCCACAATGTGGGAGTGAAGGTGAGGCATTAAAGGAGCAAACTATTTCAGTTTCCCATCTGCCAGTTTAGAAACAGGAGTAGAAATCTCCATTTTTTTCTTTTGAAACATCTGTTGAGTCAGACTAAGATACCCCAGACATGGGGCCTGTCTCCAGTCAAACCACGCAGAGGAGCAAGAATTGTGAACTCCAAGTACACATGATGATAAAACTGACAGTCTGACAATCTTCTCCATCCTCAGAGCACAAACAACCACACTGGCAGACAGAAGCCCTCTTGCCTCTCCTCCTACCAGCCATATTTCTACATAAAGCAGCGCTTATCGACAAGGGTACTGAGAAATCCACATTCACGAACAAATGTAAAACAAATATCCAGCATTCACACAATATTAGACAAACAACAAGAGCACTGTGACAGCACTGAAAGAAAGCACTTTCATTGATTGTTCCACTGTTTTGTCAATGAGTCCATAAAACTAGCTGCAAGTGTTTTTACAGCAAAGCTGAAGAGAAACAAGTGACATGATACTCTTTGTCATTATGAGCACATGAACTGCTGGAGGGGCACATAAACCAGTCAACAAGTTAAGAGCTGGTCATTATAGAAGCAGAAATGTCTGAATCTACTTTAGAATTCGAACCACTGATTTGTCAAATTCCATATCTTATTATGTTGAAGCTTTTTAGTGCAAACTGGTTGGTCAAATGGAGCGGCTCCATTGTTTATTGATGTGCACCATGCAACATTCCAAAAAAACTGATATGTTACGACCAAAACTGTGTAACCAATCAAATGGCCTCTGTGTAGTAGTTGTAAAGTCAATCACTCAATACTTAAAAGCACAGAAGAGAGTTGCATTTGACTACACACTGGAGTCTGAAGTTGTTCAACTTTGCTTTTACAGTTGTGCATAGATCACAGCACAATATCAGAACAAGTGATTTGTTTGGAAATTGATTGAGTTTCAAATTATTATTCTAGTACTGTACCATCTCATTTTCAGTATGAAATCATACAAACAGGCTACAAACTGAAGAATCAGTCTCATAGGGGATTCTTGCCAGACAAAAGGCTGCATGTGGGTCAGCATGTACAGTCAAAGGTTATATGGATTTTTCACTTACAGCAAATTAGCTCTGGATTTCCTCGCCTGGTGTAATCACAACAAGAACTTAATTCAGTAGTTTTTACTTCCACATTGCCCTACAAGATAACCATAAAAAGTAACTGAATTTAAACTACTGGGTTCTCAAAACATCTTGTTACATGGGTATTCAAAAGATGACCCAAATGCAAGACAACATAAAATACTGTACAGCAACTTGCAAGGCAACCAAAAAGTAATTTTAGTGAACTTGCATATGTAGTAGACAAATCAACTGAAGGCATTTAAGGGGAGTTGCTGGATCCAACAAAAGAATATACTAACACTGGGAATCAGAACTCAACAAACGAAGCAGGGAGAGGTGAAAAAAACAAACATAAAAGGGAGGGAAAACAGAAACAAAACTAATAGAAAACTAATTGACTAATAGAAAATAGGTGAAACTAATTAGGACATGACAAGCAAACCTGAAGGTGGGAAAAAAGACCAAAAACTAACAACTAAAGACAAACAAAGAAAGCAATTACCAAATGAGACATGAAAAGCAAACACAGAGAAACAGTGGGAGAACTAGAAACAGGGGATACAGAAAACAGGTAAAACACCAAAACTCTAGAAAACAGCTAAGGAAAAAAAACCATTTTAAAGGACATTTCAGACTATGACACATGTAGCCAGAATCCTGAGGTCACAAGCACATAATACAACACATATAACTTATTTCTTCTGGCTGGTACATGCTAAATATATGTGTGTGTATAAAGGCAGAGTTTGACATTGAGTATGTGGAGAGTAGAGAGTATGATATGGCACTGATGTCTCCCTCATGTGTGGTAAACACAGAGCAGTCGTCATTTGTAGTTGATGCATCTGCATGGAAAGCACAGGAAACTCTACTAAAATGGTAAAAAAGGTGCTGTGCAATAGAGTACACAAACATATTCTGAAACAATTCAAGCAAGATTTTTTTTTTTAACAGACTGCTTAAGGGTATAAAAAGAGGAGAACATGAAGCAATTACTTCAAAACAGCTGAGTACCATCACACAGCTATCTAAATGATGTAATTCACCGTAAAAAATGTATATAATTTCATGTTTTGGTGGCAATGGTAGTGCAGTGAACTTGCACCTCTCCTGCCAAAATTTAAATGCAATGCGCAGGATTATAATTCCATCTAAATTGCGGAGATTTATCAGTGCTGGAGGTGCTGCTTCAGTCAGTAGCAGTCACCAGCAATATCCAGAGACATGCCACTCTCAGTTCATGTTGTGTGTGTGTATGTGTGCTGCTGCCAATAGCTCCTGTTATTTGTGCTCAGCCTGTTATCAGATCAAATCTAACGTCTAAGACTCTATTTCGCTCTGTCCAACCTTTGGTGTCTCTTTCATTTCTATATATATCCATGTTCATTTTCCATTCTTTGAAGTAGAATTTTAATCCAAGATATTTTAATTTTGTTGCTGCTGTGCTGTAAAAGTTGTGCTCATTTTCATCTGAATGTATTTGTGTTGGTGTTTGTTTTCTTCTTTTGCAATGTTGACTCATGCTAATACCCTATGTGTCTGCTGCATGAACAGTGTTAACTGTGCATCTCTATCTCTCAGTTGACTAAGACAAAATAAAATAAAATACAAAATCTAAAGCAAAATCATTGCAGCCACAAGATTTTTTTCCTCAGTACTCCATTTGTTTGTCTGTATTTCTCACTGTCATCATAGTCTTTACTCTCTAGGCTTTTGTCACTGCTGGGTAAGTTCAATCAAATGCAAAAGAAACAGGGAGATGCAAATGACAGAAGCTGTCAAAGGTAACTTTGAAATGTGTTTGTTGTAACGCAACACAAAGTAACCAATTAAAATACATAGGTTATTTTATTGTTATGACTGGTGAGGTAACTTGTTAGCTTTAAATTCAAGTAATCAGTTACTTAGTTGCTTTTTTAAATAAGCAATCCACTACTAATTACACTGTCTCCCTGTTCTTTTTCTAGTCATAAAATAAATAAAAATATAGAAAGCAAACTCTTGCCACATACTGATGCCATTCCATTGCTTGTGCAGCTGGTGAGAGGCAGATGACCAGTGTTACGCACAAATGCACTTTAAAGAGTGCATTCGCTGAACATGCTCACCTATTTTGTGAATAGCAAAATGATCAAGAAGAGATTGCAACTAAAGAACAAGATGTGTCACTCACTCTCCTAGAGTAAATGGGTTCTGTGAAGTGCTTGCATGGCATGTGATCCACAGTAAATAACCAGCTTATCGCCATGAAAGAGTTTTAAGAGGTAATCAATGCAGATTCTGACAGAAGAAATATTGTGCCCACCAGGTCAAAAAAAAAAAAAAAAAACTTCAGCCACTTTGGCAACAAAACTGATATTTTACATTGAAATGAAGCATCTTGAAAGCCCTGGCAAACCTTCCTATAGAGCTTGAATACACTAGAGTGGTCAGCCTTTACATCTTAGAAGTATTCCAGTTTGAATTTGCAGGTGAAACAGACAAGAACATCACAGGGAAATGCAAATTGTGCATAGGTGATAAAAAAGTCTCAATTTCGAAGCACTTTACTTAAATTTTGAAGCAGCTCTACATCTATAGAGACAAGGCTAAGAATGATGTAAGTGCTATAGCTTGTTGCTGGCTATGTGGTAAACAAGATTATATCCTGATCAACTCACGATGCAAATAGATTGAGTTAATTCAAACATAGATGTACAGCAGACTAGACACCTACTGGACAACAACCAACATGCACAACAAATTTAGATTTGTATAGTACTCCAGTGAGTTACCAAACGCTGATCATTTCAATAAATATTATGAGTCACACTTGGAAAATTCAACCTGTGATCACTGCGTTGTATAGTTGAAGATTTTCTTGGCTCTCTTGATGCATGCTCAATAATCCAGGTAAAAGAATCCCAAAAAGTTGAATCTGTTCATCTGGACGTAGCGTTTTTTAGTCTCTTCAGACTGAACAAGTTACCAGGAGGTGACGAAACGTTTCTCCCACTAAAAAACACTACGTCCAGATGAACAGATTCAACTTTTTGGGATTTTCTTGGCTCATCACAAAATATTCATTAAACAGAGCTCCAATGTAACAGTGACCCTGACCCTTCAAATTCATGGATCTAGCAATGCAGGGCTGTCTTTTAATTTTGCAAGGGGAACTGAGAAAGGTGACACCATCTTTAAAAACCTGAGACAGAAAAAAAATAATGACAGGGAAAATGGTTACATGTGGGATCGGGGAAAAAAACAACTCTAGGCTGTTCGTAGTTTAGCTTCAAAAGATTCAGAAACTTATACTTAGCACATGTTAAATGTCCCTTGCAACACCTAATGCAGCTTCAAGTTTCTAATTCTGACCAGTCTGTATTTAGATCCCCTGCAGGCAATTTTCTAATTTCAAAACACTTCAAAAATGTGTCTATTTAACAACCTTACTGCACTTGGATCAAATAACTGCTTCTGTGCTCTATATTGCAAGACTTACTGCAGATCAATAAACTACGCATGGTGATTACTGTCCAAGAGCACAGTAAGAACTTTGTTTAAACAGATCACATAGAATTACTGGTTTCCCATTATATTTTCATAATTTCTGACAATGTCATTGAATGCAGTTCACTTATTTCTTATACTTAAGATTATTGAAGTGTCAGAACATGGAGAATGTGTCAACTAAAAAAGAGCTACAGTATACTGGGAGTAATTGTCAAAGAGATGCATTATTGTTGGCTTAAGCCTGTTCAAGTTATTTTTTTTTATCTTAAAAAAGAAGATGAAATACAAACATAAACAATAAAGTCCCAGCAGTTTAAGTGATACAAAATGTATTTCTACCCCCAACTGTTTTTCCATTAAATTATAACAATAGGTTATGTATTATAAAAAGAAGTCGCTAGTATCCTGACATGCTTCAGAGCACATTGTCTGCAAAAATTAAGAAATAACTGCAATTGTTTCCACAGCAGTTTCTCTTGGTGTTATCATTTACAATAACAAGTATAAATTGTTGGAAACAATGTAGAAAAATACTAATTTCTACAGCAGTATTCAAAATATGAGACTGCTCAGAGGAGTAAAATGAAATAAATTAATAAGAAAAATAAAATTACCTCACCTCACTGGCTGAATATTTAATTTGTGTTCCTATAAAAAGTACAATTTCAGACTCAATAGTTGACTTAAAGACTTGTTATAAACTACTTTCAGCCACTGAAAATCCACTGTATATATTGAATATAAATGCTTTACGGGCAGATGAAGTACTTGCTGTTATAACATGTCATAAATTTATCTGTCAGCTTTCTCTTTCTACCTTTTCCTATTTTTTCTTTAACTCCCTCCATTTCTCCCTCTCTACTTTTGTGTTAATTTTCTTGTTGCTTCAGTTGACTGGTGATTGAATGCCACCGGGTGTTCAGAGCAAATTTCACACGTGGTCGAGACCGGGTAACCAACTGGAAAATCCCTCTTCAATCTTCACCTCTCGTCTTCATTCCATTTCCTCTTCCTACTATCCTCCACTCACTCACATCTCTTCATTTCATAGCCTGTTTTTTTATCCTCAGCTTAATTTTCTCCTCCTTTTCCTGCCTGCTACTCTCCTTGATTCATTTCTATACATACTTGACCCTCTGCAGACCTGTTAATGTGGATACCAGCACATTATTCATTCTCTCTAATGTACATATCTAATGCTCTCTTATCTCTTATGCAATGGTCTTTTATCACACTCTAATATTCCTATCTGCTATAAAATACACACACAAACTGACATTAATTTTAATAATTTTGTCTCTTTGCATCACTTTCTGCTGCTCCAGTCTTACATATTTTTACATATTTTCATTTATTAGTTTCTGCTTAACATGACCAGGTTTTGGAGTTTGAGTTGTATATGTTTTATACTTCGTATTTTCCCTTTTATCATCTATATTCTCAAGCTTTTTTCCACTCATTTCTGTTGCTACTTTGCCCTGCAGGGATCAATAAAGTTTTCCTCTTATCTGTTTGCACCCTCTTAGCTCCTGCTCTTCAATCCACTCCTACTTTTCTTCCTCACTTCTCATTTTTTCACACCTTTAATAAGATCATCCAGCCTTCACCTTTTTTTTCCACATATTTGCTCTTCTTCCCCTATATGCAACTCTCAGTGACTCACTTGTTTTCTAACTTTTTCAAATTATATCTTTATGCTTTTGTCTTTTATCCACACTTTAACCTCCCTTCTCTCTTTTTTGCTCTTTGTGTTTCTCTTTCCCTACTCATCTACCTACCATTCCTCTGCCTGCTCCTTCTTACTGATGTTCTTTCTCCCTTTCTCTTTGTCTCTTTTTCATCACGTTCCTCCCTTTGCTCTCAATTTCCTCCTGGTCTCCTCCCTTAACCTTACCTCTTTACCTTCTCCTCATCCTTCCCTGCTCCTCATCCTTCACTTCATCTCTCCCAATTTCACCTCCTGGCCGGGGCAAAAGTGCTGTAGCTGCGTAGCAAATCCCCACTGAATCCCCTCAGTCTAAGTCGGTGTTCTAATGAGCTCAGATCAGCCACGGCAGCCTGCAGCCACACTGCTGCCATTTCACTGACGCTCAGTGACAGCCATTAAAGTGGTGTGTGTGTGTGTGTGTGTGTGTGTGTGTGTGTGTGTGTGTGTGTGTGTGCTTGTATTACTCATGTCATGGGGACACAAGTCTGATTACACAGTCACATAGTGGGTACCCTCCTCCCTCCTGTGGACAAAAAACAGCCCCTGTAACATAAATCTTTAAATGAAGTAGGAAGACTCACATTAATGTTAGGGTTGGGTTAGGTTGAGCTTAAGGTTATGAAATATGCAATTTAGTCAACATAATGTCCTCTGAAGAGATAGCAGCTTGACTGTGTGTGTGCATGTACGTGCATCTGCGTCTTTTTTGTTGCACATACATGTGTGTAAGATGATACCAAAGGATGTTGCAAACTTAAAGCTGCATAATTCAAATATTGCAACCAAAAACAATTCATAAATGAAAATTAGGTTTACCAAGGCAAAAATGGCACAATTGTAAAATCAGTTACTGAAGTACTGAAGTTCAGGTCTAATGTAAGTGAAGTGTCCATACATAAAATGACAACCCCCACCCCCAAAAAGCTACCACATATGTATGTCTTCATATGTATGTAGTAGTCAGAAGGCTGTCAGTATACAATAATTGTGCCTTATAAATATGTGTGAATAGGTGATTTGGGCTTCGAGTTTAAAGTGCTTTGAGTGGTGGATAAGACTAGAAAAGCACTAGATAAATACACTCCATTTCTCACATATCACTATTGTGAAAATGCAATTGTACGTTTGATTAAACACCTGAATTTATTTGCAAATGACCTAAAATTATATTTCATGATTGCTATTATTTTATTTTATTTTATTCTATTTATTTTTCCTTACTTTACTTTAATACAGGGGTATCAAAACTAGACCGCCAACGGGTTCAAACTAAGCTACTTGATAGCTCTGTCAAACATGAAAACTGCAGGGCATTATTTATTTATTTAACTTTTCATTGTGTTTTGGATCAGGAAACATTGTGTTGCAGGTCAGTAAGTTTCAATAAGATAACATCGTGAATGTGATTATCTAAACTTTTAATTTCCTGAGTTGGAGGTCTAAATCATTGTCAGTTTTGCAGCCTTCTTACAGACAAAGACATAATCCTAGGAACACATACCATATCAAAGTAAGATGGTTAAGCCAAGAGGCTGCACTGACGGATTTATTTGATTTAGATCAAGCAGTGTTCCTTTGTAATGACAGTAGACTGACTGTAGAAAAACTGAGACATATTATTGGCTCTGCATGTATTTTCTAAAGACATAGCAAGCTTTTCATCAATTGTTTTATAAACCTGTTCATTAAATGTGAAGGTTTTCAGAATTTACCTGTATTTCTTTACACTACAATGGTTTTACTAGCCTGGCCCACTGGAGATCAAATTGGGCTGTAAGTAGCTCATGGATTAAAAAACATTTATTAGAGAAAGTCATGAAGAAGAAAAGCAAAGAAGGGAAACTGATATTCAGTTGTTGATGTTCATTTCCTCTGTCTCTGTAATCCAATATTCGACATTATAACAGTCCATTCGTTTACTTTTTTTGTTTGTTTTTGTTATCAGACCACAGATGAGTATTTGATAATGCTTCATAAATACTGAAGTATGTTCACCAGCAGTCATGCTGAATAAAGTCAGTGTTTCATAAATTTTCAAAGAACAAAAATATACAGTGCCTTGCGAAAGTATTCATCCCCCTTGGCATTCGTCAGGTTTTTTTGCCTCACAACCTGGAATCAACATGTTTCGCAATGACATTTGATGTGATGGATCTGCACAAACTAGGCTGCGTTGGTGATGTGAAATGAGGAAAAAATATAGAAAAATGAATTTTTAATAAATTAAAATCTGAAGATTGGCATGTGCATAAGTATTCAGCCCCCCAACATCAGAGCCACCTTTTGCTGCAATTACAGCTGCAAGTCGCATTGGATAAGTCTCTATGAGCTTGCCACATCTTGCCACTGGGATTCTTGCCCATTCCTCAAGGCAAAACTGCTCCAGCTCCGTCATGTTGGATGGTTGTCGCTTGTGAACAACA
>VUQS01066718.1:0-11227 GCA_015108495.1 Heterochromis multidens | reverse complement strand
GTGGGTTGTGTCATTGTTGCCCCTCTAGTGCACCCGTTGTTAATTTCCTTAACACCAAAGCAGCTGAAACTGATTAACAACCCCCTCTGCTACTTAACTGACCAGATCAATATCCCAGAAGTTTAATCGACTTGATGCTTTACTCAAACAAATCTCTACAGACAATTAAATCAGTGCAGAGGAGTTTGGGCAAAATTAAAATTTGACCTTTTTTTTTATTACTCTCTCTTCTCTGTAAAATATAAAACACATGAATTTAAACATGTATTTGAAGTTAAAAAAAATAGTTTGCATAGGGATATATCTGTCAAATATTCCAACAATATCCCTTCTAAGAGACATGGGCAGGATTGCTATTATAATGCTACTGCTGCCACAGAATTCATCATAATTATTCAGAGGACATCTGAATCATTTGGAAATTTTCTAGAAAAATCTGTTAAATTAAGTCGATTAAAGTTCCTGATGACAACCACTCAAGTCTCACTCTACTAACCTGGAATCTGAGAGGAACAGCTTAATGTCGCCTTTCAGAAGATTTAAATAATTCATGAAGACACCCAGCTGTGTGATCCGAGTGCAAAGCTATGTATATTTTACCCTCATAATTAGAGACTGCAGATGCAATATAAATCCCTGCTGCTGTATAATGACTACAGGTATTTAACTGACTGAAGAAACCAGGCCTTGAAGCTCCCCTACAGCACCCAGGTGTCCCGAGTACTTTTTATTCTGCAGCCAAATTAATGCCTTATTGCCTTAAACCATGAAAAAAGTATCTGCCAGTGGGATAAAATAACTCCATCTGCTTCCACATCACCTTCAGGCATTTAAAAACATTTAAAACAAGTGTCAGTATTTTGTTACAGGGCAGAATAAAGCAGAGGGCACACACATACATTTCTGCAGGGGTTCACAGGGTAACAGTATCTCCCTGTTCCTCGGAAGCCCAGCTGACAGTTGCAGGAGGTCTGGAGATGACACCAAAGGAGACAGATGAAACAGTCAGTTACTAAAACACAATTTCTTTATCCATCTGTTCCCTCAGTTCCCGTGAGCCCAGCCAGTCATTTATTTTTTAGTCATGTGGGGAATAAGCAACAAAACCCCAATTTTTTTTTCAACCTGGATCCTTTGTTCAGAGCTCTGACCCTTTTTCTTGCAGGTCACAGGACGCAAAAGTGTAAAATTACTAAGAAAAAAATTAGAAAATGTTTAACTAGAAGACTGGTGGGGGGATATTCTCAAATATGATCATCTCAGCTGTATGCCTGACGTACCATATTAGGGATATCTGTTCTCTTCGACATCACATAGATCTAGCTTTAGGCTGGCTCCACAAGCGAGTCAGTCCCCATAGACTCCCACTAGAAAGCATGTTTACAGAATAGTACAACTGTGCAGTGGGTGAATTTCAAATCTGGGAACTGGAAATGCTTAAAGTTATGGGCGTGGCTACTTTGACTGACAGGAACTTTAGCCAATTGCTGTCAGGAAGGCCTCAGCTCTTTACCATACTCAAAAAAATGATTCTTTGCCCTCAAACATGAAGCAATAATTTTGAGTAAAATGCAACTGAAATATATAAAATCAAAGGTTAATTTATTCAAATAATTAATCATTAAGGAAAATATGCTTGGTATTAACTGAATATATACCAATTAAGTAATTAAATTTGATGATTTACATTTTACTTATGTAACAAAATTAGATTGAAAATTTACATGTAAGCAAATTGCTTAAAGTCAGCATTTTGGGCACCGATATTTTCTGAGTGCATGTTTGTGCCGTTTGTATGTCTTTTGGAGCATTTTAAATGAAGTTATCGACTAATTTTAAGGCTTGCTGTGAGGTACAGCCTGCCCGAGAAGTTTGTTCTGGTACTTTTTTAGTCTGTTATTTAACCCTAACTAGGAGATATCTCTGTCTGTGTGTGGTACCTGAACAGTTTATGGATGCAGCTAGCACTCCACCCTTAGATCCAAATGCGGTCACTTCTGGTTCAAAAAAGCCAACACAGCTAATGCTAAAGCTTTAAAATCCAAATCCAGAGTCCAAAACCAAACTGGTGTGGTGACAACACACCAGCTGCGTCCATCTTTTACGTAAAGTCTGTGTTTTAGAGCAATCTGCAGCCTGGCTATGTTTAATAAGGCATCCACCACTGTAACAGTATATATGTGGCAGAAAATAAGGGAAGGTACAATAGGTCCCCCTTAATTATAGTAAATTGGTTCTTTTAATTCACTACCTATATTGAATCTTTGTAGTTAAATTTCATTTTATCAGCTTGGTCATTTCTCCTCATTATGCGCCTCCATGCCTGCTAATATTTTTCTTTCACCTGATTAACCTGCTCTCTCCTTTCTGATTCATCCCTACTGCTTATTGGCTGCAGAAGGATCACCTGCACCCATATAAAGCCAGAGAAGGTGGAGCATGGTGATGGCCTCTCTCTGTCTCGCTCTCCTTCACTTCCAGCAGCACTGGCATTATTTTTCTGCTTGTTGCAGTTTTGTTTATGAATTATTAGTCAAGCTGGGAGTTACCGGCAGTCTTGTTTTTGGTTTTCTTTGAATTATTTTAGCTGACCAATATTAATTTGGGAAGAAGCCAGAATCCAACGGTTCCTCTATTGTTTGTTTTTGCTGGGGCTCCGATCTCCCTTACGTGTGTTCATTACATGTATTTCAGTTTGCATTGTTAAAGCCTTAAAATTAAAATCTTGAACAGCAGCAGTGTCTGGCATCTTATATGTTAGGGTCCTTTGAGCCATGCATTTAAGAACTGTATTAATCCTTATTGTTTTATCATTTTGGTTTTTACCATTTCACTTATTTTTACTGTTTGTACAAATAAAGGTTGGATCTCGTAAGACCTATTTTATGTTTTTTCTTATTAATTCATTTTACCTCTATGAATCTAAATTATTCTACTTTATTCTAGCTTACGTTTCCTAATCATAAACAATGAATGACCTATTAAAAACTTCATATGACACTACATGAACCAAAAATATTTACAATATATGTAGGAATGAACAAATTTACAAGATTAAACACACTAAGAATGAAGTTGTAAATAAAAAGTAAATAAATGGAGAGATTAAAACAAAGGAAAAATACAGAAATATCATTTTTTAATCAATTTATGGAAAAATATATATTTATTATTTTTTATGCATTTAATGGCATATTCATTTTTTTTGCGTCATGTATTTATTTGTGATTTTGTAAGCTTTAGTTCATAAAAAAGTAGCTATACAAGTATAAAAACAGCAAAATATAAATAAAAGAAGTTCATTAAGGGCCTCAGGTACAGGGTTAGCTCAGTGTTACTGGTTTACATCGGACGTTTTAATGCAACACAGTGTTGTCTTACAATGTTGGGGCCTGCTCTGATGCAGTCCGCATACTTGTGGCAGCCTCCATTGTTAACCAGACAGCCGTCAATCTCTGTGAAAAGACCACAGGTTGGAAACAAACATTTATTACATCACCCTGCTTTGTACTGAGCTATGCAGAATACTGTACATCCTGAATGTGGAGAGATGAAACTAAAACATCTTCTTTTAATTCCCATTCTCCTGTGTATTTAAGCTGTCTCAGTGTCTCCTGTCTTCCTTGTTTTATCTTAGACTGACTCACATCATTGCTCCACAGGGGACTAAATGATGTTTTGCAGGACTCCTTGCTCTGAAATTGTTCTTTACAGCTCTGGCTTTGTGTTATGGTTCAAGCTGCAGAATTATTCAAGCTGCAGAATTATTTTAATAAATAGTAACTCCTGAAAAGTTAAATGGTTATAATAAAAATAAACTTGACATACACACTAAAAGCACAAAAGTTAAAGAGACACTGTTTCACTGTGTTTCGCAGAAAAACTCAAACATTCTGTGAAGAAGTCAAACACAAAAAACCACATAGATGAAACGTTTCTCACTGGATAAGAAAAATCATATAAAACCTTCCACTGGAAAAATGTAATAAATTGAATGACAAATGAGGGGTGTTTGAAATGATTTGGATACCTTTTCTTTTTCTTTTCTTTTTTTTTAAATATTATATAGGAGAGATGGATCTAATTCAAAGTCAAAAAGAATAGTTTGTAGGCAAAATGAAGTGAACCCCAACCTTTTCAATGGTTCATCAAGGAATCACAAAATATACAGTATAAAATCCAAAAGATAAACAAAACAGGAACCTACAAAAGGGGCTCAAAATGCACAAGGAATGAGAGGTTCGCATGGAGCACAAACAGACACCTGTCTCACAGAATGTACACAAAAAGCTAATTGGACACAGTTGAAAGCGAAGCTGTTTTCATACCCATAATTGTTTTACTCTGGTCCAAATAAATTGTAAATTTGTAGCTTTTTCCGGTGGTTTGGTTACTTTTCACAGG
Source organism: Heterochromis multidens (assembly GCA_015108495.1). Lineage (NCBI taxonomy): Eukaryota > Metazoa > Chordata > Actinopteri > Cichliformes > Cichlidae > Heterochromis > Heterochromis multidens. Next base: position 6,823 of record VUQS01066718.1, on the reverse strand, counting down.
CAAACCAAGGTGCGTCACTGCAAACCAGGTGAGAAAGTTCAGTCTGGGGCAGGAGCAACAAAAGTAAATACAGGAAGAAGGTGTTGAATATTTCTTGAGTATAACCACTGTGACCTTTTCACCTATTCTTTTTTTAAACATTATGTGTGAAAAGTATAACCGTTGTTTACTTAACAGTCATTAATTAATCATTGTGGTTGTTTGTGTTTACACCTCATTTATTTCAAAGGAAAACACTGGGAGGTAATTAGCCCTGGAGTGTTAAAGCTATCTCAAGTTTAAATCCACAGTAAACACTATTAAATACTGGAATACCACATGCATAGATTAACACTATATTGTAGTTCTCATATAATGCTTCACATATTCTAGGAGTGGTACTTTACATATAGCGGTGTACTGCGCATGAGTGATCAATGTATTATGTTTGAGTATCTACACAAGTGTGTGCTATGTCATCAAAAAGTTTTCTTTCCTGTCCACATTCTTGGCTTTGACCATAGTAGAAGATGAATGGTACCTGTGGTTCACTGATGGAGATGTTTTGGCAGAAGATGTTTTACCAAAACCTTTCAGGTCAGAGTGACCTGCTAATAGTAGTAAACAAGGACTGGAAAAATACAGAATTTACCAGTATTCTGAACAACTGCTGGGATGAGATCACGTAGTGGAAGTTTACAGTAGGGATGGGTTTTGTAAATTTCTTTTTTTTCCATTTTTTTCTTCTGGGGAGGCCTCAGAAAAGTATTAACTGGATCTTGCACCTGCAGCTTAAATAGGCAGCAAGCTGTCATGTCATATGTGTCATCATCTACAGGCTGAGACATCCGTCAATTAATTTTCTTCTAATACATCATTAGCCCCCCCTTGTTTTTTTTTTTGTTTTGTTTTTTTTAATGTTTGTGTGTGTGTGTGTGTGCACCCGTACACCTATGATCTTTGTACTATCCACATCCCAAAAAGGTCATCAAAATGTTCAGTGATGGAACCTGGAAACCAACCATTTAACCAAGGATGAATGCATAAGCATAGACAACACCAGGCAGTGTGGTAAATTATGCTGTATGGACAACTTTACTCCCGTCATAGTCACCCGAATCACCAGAGTTCCAACATTATAACACAGAGTTTTGATGAGGTGATGATAACCCACATGCACCCAGGAACCCCAGATGGTTGCAACCACTAGCAAAGATCAAGAGGCCAAGAACATCAGCGTGCTATGTGAGAAAAATGCAAGAAAGTCTCCACCAGTGTACAGAGCCCCCACGGAGATCCAGTACAAGTTAACCAGTACATCCCCGCCCCACCGAGGCAGCCTGGGCACCCAGAGAGAGGGGCCCACAGCACCGCAGAAGCTGAGGGACAGCAGCGCATGACAACCAGTCCCACAGGGCGCCCACCCATGCCACCCACCAATCCCAGAAACGAGAGGCATCCACCCCACCCCACCCCAGAGAGCTGGACACAGGGACAGGCAGCGGGCCCACAAGGAGGAACCCGGGACCGCAACACCCGGGCCAGCACAGCGTGGGAGGCAGATCAAGGGAGAAGGAAGTGGAAAAAGGAGCCACAGAGCCAAGTCGCAAAGAACCGGGTCCCCGAGTCCCACCACCCCAGATATCCAGCGCCACCCCCGCCCTGCCTGGAGCCGAGGTATCCACCCCGTCACTGCAGACCACCCCCCACGGAGACGCCAAGGGTAACACGCCGGGCCAGCCCGCGCCCCCAAGAACCGCAGAGGGCCAGAGACCATAGGCACCGCGAGGAGGGGAGAGATAGCAGGGGAGAGAGAGCACAGCCCGCACCCCCAGAACCCCCACCAGGCCAGACCAACCCACACGACATGCAACCCCTATTCTATTTTTTGTTTTTGTAAATTTTGTTTTGTAAATTTCTTGCTATAAAAGCAAGAACCCAAGGGTTCAGGTAAGTTTATCTTCTGTTGTGCTTAAGGCTATGTCCACATGTACATGGGTATTTTTTTAAAACAAGGATTTTTCTGAGTTCGTTTTAAAAAATAGTGCTTTGCTTTGCTTTTTTGAATTTGTCTTTTCAATAAACTATCCCACAATTGAAGCTGCATCTCCAGTGGTCAATTCTTGACTACACATAGGGACAATTTGAAAGTATAGTTTAGGGAGTAAAATCAGGCTTTAACCCCTAATTTTTTGATACAACAGTTTACTCCTAACATTCGTATTTATCTGGGCAATATTTCAGGCAAAAATATACTCTGATCATCTATGGTACTCTGCTGCATCCCAGAATGCAAAGCATACCTGGCTAAGTGAAGGTGTTTAGCTTAAACTTGCAGCGGACACCTGGTAGTTGGGTTGAATTTAGGTCCTTGGTGGACCCGAGTGTGATTACTGTGTTCATCTGCAGCAATGAACCGAACCAAGGGGGAAAATGAACCCAAGTTCAATATAAAACAGACTAAACAGCGCAGGTTTGAAAGCACAGCAGAGGAGGGAGACCTGACATGGGTGGAGGATCCAACATGAAAAGACATACACAGGAAGTAAAGCTACAAGTAAAGCTACATTCAAGGAAAAGGAAATAACAAAATTAAATTTTTCCTGGAGTCGAAGATTGAGAATGTGGATTGCCATGTGTTGAATTTAAGGAGCAGACTTTTGTTCTGCTGGTTTCCTTTTTGTGGAACACTGGACCAGCTCTTCATCCTCTTGAGGATATTCGAGGGTGCGTGGGAGTTTGCCCAACCAGTCCACATGTTTGGTGGACTTGGGGAAGGCATTCGACCGCATTCCTCAAGGCATCCTGTGGGGGTGCTTCAGAGTATGGGGTGCCTGGCCTGTTAGGAGCCATTCGGTCCCTGTACAACTGTAGCGAGAGCTTGGTTCATGTTGCCAGCAGTAGGTTGGACTTGTTTCTGGTGGATGTTGGACTCCACCAGGGCTGCCCTTTGTCACAGATTCTGTTCATAGTTTTTATGGACAGAATATCTAGGCGTAGCCAGGTGGTGGAGAGTCTCCACTTTGGTGGCCCCAGGATTTCATCTTTGCTTTTTGCAGATGATGTGGTTCTGGTGGCTTCATCAGGTGGTGACCTCCAGCTTGCACTGGAGCGGTTCCTGGCTGGGTTGTGAAGGGGCAAGAATGAGAATTAGCACCTCCAAGTCCGAGACCATGGTTCTTAGCCGGAAAAAAGTGCCCACTCCGGGTCTGGGATGAGTTACTACCCCAGCTGGAGGAGTTCAAGTATCTCAGGGTTTTTATCACAAGTGAGGGGAGAGGGGAACGTGAGGTGAGATCCACACTGAATCCAGAGCTATACCGATCTGTTGTGGTGAAGATAAATAAACGGGTAAATTGAAAGTGAAGCTGTCAATTTACTGGTTGATCTACGTTCCTACCCTCACCTATGGTCACGAGCTCTGGGTAGTGACTGAAAGAATGAGGTTGTGGATACAAGTGACAGAAATTAGTTTCCTTTGAACGGTGGCTAGCCTCTCCCTTAGAGATAAGGTGAAGAACTCGATCATTCAAGATGGACTCGGAGTAGAGCTGCTACTCCTCCACATTGAAAGGAGCCAGTTGAAGTGGTTCAGGTAGACCCAGGACTCGCTGGAGAGATTATATATCTCAGCTGGCTTGGGAACGACTCGGTGTCCCGCCAGATGAAACCCTCCACCACCTGGCTATGCTTCTTTGTCGAATTTTTTATTTTTTTTAATGATCTGAAACAAGTAAGTGTGACAAATATGCAAAGCACAAGGAACTCAGGAAGGGGCAAATATTTTTTCACGGCACAATACATAAAGCCAAAACCTTCACTACTTAGCCAGAGCCGACTGCATGCTGGCTGAAAAACACAGAGGAAATAAAGTGGGGGACCTTCATCATTTCTTCTTCTACCTGAAATGATCAGTTCAGGGTGACGTCAGCCTTTCCAATAACGCCTAAGAGCTTTGATTTCCAAAACCTCTTGGTCCTGGTACACTTAGAGAAGTCCAGGTTAGGGGTTGGGACTACATACCGAGGCAGATGACCCCGTCTCCAGTGTACCCCTCTTTACAGGTACAGGTCCTCACTCCTACTAAGACCTTAGTACAGATGGCAAACTCTGAACATCCACCGTTAGACCAGCTGCACAAATCCAGCTCTGAGAGACAGAAAGAGAAAGATGAAGAGAGAGTAATCACACTAAAATACATGTTTAATGTGTGTGTGTGTGTGTGTGTGTGTGTTTACCTTTGCAGTAGGTTCCGTTTCCTTCGTATCCAGCCGTGCACACACAGACGGCAGCTGTTCCCTTTGGCCCTGTTATGCAGCTGCAGCAGAGAACAAACTGCTCAATATGTATGTCACATTTTTACTGAAGCTGAGAGCTGTGACTAATAATTTCTATCATTACAATTCACATTTGTGAACATCGCCCTGCATTACTGTTTATATTCTGTAGTTTTCTCCACATCATTGATCCTATTACCAGCACAGTATTGAATTTTTAGCCTGACACATATCTTACTCCTCTGTGCCATGGTTCTCCATTGGTGTCCAAAAACTATTAAAAACACATCAGTGAGTCACCCTTACAATAGACCCCATGTTCTTTCATTACTATGAACAGACTCTGAAAACACTATAGACTCAATCTCACATACTAGTCCCATCAAACTAACTCATAAAAGGAGCCAGCCTAAGAGAAATGGCAGGTGTGATGTTTAAAACTTTTTATTGGTTCTTATAAACAATTTTTTAACCCAGTTTCAACATTTATTCTGATTCTGAGCCATGAGGAAAGCAAAAGAATTATCAAAGGATCTGCGGGAGAAGATAGTTTATAACTTTATAAAACAGGAAAAGGATATAAAAAGATATCCAGGGAACTGAGAATGCCAATCAGCAGTGTCCAAACTCTAATTAAGAAGCGGAAAATGCCAGAAAAATTGGGATGCAAAGAAAAACCCACAAATAACTTCAGCTAACATACAGGACTCTGAAAAAAAGTGGTGTGGCTGTTTCAAGATGCACAATAAGGAGGCACTTGAAGAAAAATGGGCTCCATGGTCGAGAAAATAAAGTGCTTCATCCACAACTACCGCAAAAGACTTCAAGCTGTCACTGATGTTAAAGGAGGCAATACACGGTATTAAGAACTTGTTATTATGATTTAAAAAGGGCAAACACAATTGTTTGATAATAAATAGCTTCACCCAACCACTAACCATGAGTGAAAGAAACGTTTTTGTATTATCATTCATATTCTCCGAAAAATGGCCAAAAGAAATCACAAATTCTGCCAGGGTAAACTTGTAAACATGTAAACTTATGAGCACAACTGTACATGCATGCTGCCTCCTCTACACTATGCTGTCTAGAGTATCTGAGTTCTTTGTGTTTTTTATCCAATTCTTTGTCCAGTATACATCAACCTGTACCTTATAACCTGGCTTCCTAGGCTTCATTAAGCCTAAGGAGACAACAGCATTGGGATGTTTTTAATTTACAAAGCCATACTGGGTATACTTGCATCTTTTCTGTGTAATCTCTTATCATTTACAAACAGCTCTTATGATTTTTGTTCCTCCTCTGGGTAGTGAGGATAACAGTTTTCTTTTATTTTGCACATTGATCATGGAAAAACCTTCAAATCACACTACATCTGAATGCTTAAACTCTTATAAAGAATTCTATAAATGCTATTTTCACACTTTACTTTCTGTCATGTTGCTTCTGTTCTCAATTGCTTGTCTGTTTATGTTATATACAATTTAGTAGTTGTTGTAACCTTGTAATGATGTGCTTTTGTGGTCAGGTCTTTCTTGGAAAAGAGATTTTAATCTCAAGGGACATTTTGCTTAAATAAATAAAATAAAATAAAATAATCTAACATATTTGGTGTTTTTTCCTCACTTTTGGGGGGAAGGGTCTATTTCTCCAATAAAACCCTTTTTCAGAGAACAGTTTAATTTCTTTTACCTGTATATGAGGTACTGCTAACCAGGTGGGTGTAGCGCGTTCCAAAATTACTGTAATCACATTATGTTTTTCAGTAACGCAGTAATTTAAAGTGTTACTCAGCTAAATTCACTAATTACATTGCAGTTACAATTATGTCTTTACTTGTCTTACAAAGTTTCCTCAGTTATCTGTACACCAGGCAGATAGAAAGAAAAAAAAAATCAAACACACAAGCCTTTTTCTTCCTGTGCATTGGCAGGATCAGTCAGCTGATTTAAGTTCATGTGCAGGAGGAGGAAAATGGTGGAGAGATCTACAGCTTTTGAGGAATAGACATTACTTTTTACTGAACGAAAGGACAAGAGCTCTGTGGTGAAACACAAACTGCATCCAGGACAGAAACAACTGGATTATACTGCTAACACAACTTCAGCTCTTTGCAAGCATCTTCACAGACAGCATCCTAACACAAAGCTAGCCAAGAACCCAGAGTGATGATACAGCTGAGTGTGTGCAGACACCGGCCCAGCAGACAGACCCTGAACTTCAACAAGTAACAAAAGCAGTGATGAGCAGTCAGTCTGCAGCCTCCATTGCTACCTGTTCATGTTTCTAAAGCAGTTTCACTGTGGTGATCACTTTGAAGTCTCTATGCTGGTTTTCATCTTTGCTTTGTGTTTTAACTTTTCTGTTTATATTGTAAAAACTAAAAGAAATCATATGTGTGTCCTCATTAAAATAGGGATTTATGTTGATGTGTGGGGGGCAGCACGGTGGTGTGGTGGTTAGCACTGTTGCCTCACAGCAAGAAGGTCCTGGGTTCGACTCCACCATCTGGCCGGGGCCTTTCTGTGTGGAGTTTGCATGTTCTCCCCGTGTTTGCGTGGATTCTC
>VUQS01066717.1:0-11282 GCA_015108495.1 Heterochromis multidens | reverse complement strand
TGTCTCCATGTTGTGCTTCAGCCCTGATGTCAGTTCTCGTGTCTTGGTCTGAGTTTTGTATTTGTTTACTTTTCTGTCTCAGTCAAGCCGGCGTCTCTGTTCCCGTGTCCTGTTACTTCCTGTTTTACTTTCAAGGTCTCTTGTCGTGCGTGTCATGTTCAGTTTTGCTTCTCGTCTCGTCAGTGTGATCCTGTTCAGGTGTGTTTTCCAGGTGTGTCCACTCTGCCCTCATCTCCTCTGTGTATTTATTGTCTCTGTCTGCCTTTGCTCCTTGTTGCGTCCTCCCTCATAGCGTGTCTGTTTTGTCATCATTTTCTAGCGTTCCAGTTTTCCAGCCATTTAGTCCAGCTTCCTGTTTTTGCTCTTGGTTTTTGTCATTTTTTGCCAGCATTATTAAAGCTGTGATTTTCAGTTCAATCTTGTTTCCAGAGTCCTGCATTTGGGTCCACTCTGTCTGCCACACGCTCCTGATACATGACAGTTAGTGGTCCCAGAGACTCATCTCGTTAGTAAAGGTGATCGATGTTTCACAGTTTAGGCCCCACAACTGCGGAAACTTTGTAACCTCTTTTAAATCTCTTCCTAAAACCTATTTTTATCGATTGGCTTTTTGAAACCGCTGAAGTTTTGCTGAAACTTTTACTTAATGATTTTCCTTATTCTAAGTTCAATAAGGAAGATCTGTAATCTCTCATCTACCTTATTTCCTGGGCGTTCAGGCTGCAAGTCTATTCCTTACATCACTTCCTTTTTTCCACATTGTCAAACTCGGTTCTGACATCATTACTCTAGTCCAATCATTTTCTTGCCCGCTTTCTGCGAACCAATCATCTTATGTTCTGTGTGTTTTAAACCTCAATGTTCTTCTGTCATTCTGCCATTCAGACACTCATTCATGCAACCCACCTTCTCCCCATCCCTGCCTCACCCTGGTCACTCAGAGTTCCATCCAAATCTCCATCTTCATCTTCACCACCACCAGAAGCGTCTAGGCTCCTGTCAAAATAGCTTATTAATTAAATTCTGTTCTCAATAAATCATGTTCAGTTTCTCCAAGTGATCTCTCTTTACTGAAGTTATTTTTAATTTTTCAAATGTATTTGTTTTTTTTTTTTGTTTTAAAAAGTGCTATATAAATGCAAATAAAGCACAAGCTTGTTACAAGCTTTTGTCTATGTCAAATAGGGTAAAATTAAGAAGAAAAAGGAGTGGATTTTAACCTAACCCTAATTCCAAATACGCTGTAAGCCTCCTTGTGCATGATAATAGGTTAGATTTGGGGCATCTGAAATAATTATAAAGACTAAACATGAAGACTGTCCAGAAAACATAAGAACTGCTTATTTTCTGTTTAGTTTCCACTGAGCAAAGAAGAAAGTAACTAGGCCCGTGCAGTGAAGTTCAGTTTGAGGATGAGAAAATATCCTGAGGGCAACAGTAGATTAGTATGTTTCTTCCGTGTCTTACTCAATATGGGTTCCTTCAGCACTGCTCCAAGCATATTTGAATATGATCAATGTTGACAGGGCTAGCCTTTGGTTGGGTTAAAGCACACTATATCCTCCCCTCGTCTCTCCTATCTCTCTTTTTCCTTTCATTTTTCTTCTTCACTGACCAAATGGGCCTATGAACTCTTTGAACTGCTTGTCTGCAGAGAACACAAAAACCAACTCCTTACTGGAACCAACCAAAAGAGATAAACTCTGGAGAAAAGATTAAGAAAAGTGTTAGAGACATGCAGATGAATATGCATGGAGAGCTACCCATTCTAATAGGAGAGCAGGATGGAGACGGTGGGAAGGGGAATGGAGCCTGGGTTTTGCACGTGCGCCTCCTCTGTGCGGCACGCTCCTTACAGCTGGGCAGAGTTAACAGTTATGATATCTACGTGCTAATGATGACTTTTACAACCACTATAAGGGTTGACTGAAGTCATCTGTGCAGTGTCAAGTCCAAGTGGCTATCAGATGTTTTCTGTAAGGAAATGGAATGACATTTAATAAGACACAAAGATTAATTGTCATGGTGCAGGAAGCGTGGTGGGGAATTCTGGTCAACTGTTTCATGTTTGCAACACTTCTGAGAAACAGAAAGCAAATTGAATAACACACTTCCATGTTCCTGAAAGTTTTAACAAACTTCCTTTTTTTCCCAACCGTAATCTGAGAGACATTCTAATTTGCACGTACTACAGTCATTCTTCTTTCAGGCATGCAACCATGTGAAAATGAGCACATACATATGCAGCTCAATCACAGAGAGCATTAGCAGGGCAAGCACTGAGAGTTAATTTATGGACAATTTATATGAGATTGGTTAAGAAGTCAACTGATAATCCAGACAGAAACACCTTGCCGTGCCAATCACTCCCTTCCACAGACTTACAAAAAGCTTACGCTCTCATGAGCATATGCCAAGAAGCAAAGACTCGCTACTTACAAATGGGAGTGTGCAAGGCGGAAAGGAGGAAAGACAACAGAAAGGAAGAATGTGTAATTTAGCAACAGGTGATAAAAGACTGGCAGTCAGCCATTTGGCTTTAGGTAAAGAAAAGCCTCTGTTACTTTATACATTTAAACAATGTGGTTCATTGTTACCCACACTCAAAATCATTAGCCATCACCCCATCATCCCATACCAGTGCCTCTTTTTTATATTTGTTAATTGTGCTGTCCTTAAACTTTGTAACTGTTGTACAGTACTGTGAAAAAGTCTTAAGCTGCCTCTCATTTCTTTATATTTTGCTAGGAAAATGTGAAATAGGTGCAGTGATTTATTGAAACAATACAGTGTAAAAGGCAGAAATAGATTCAATTCTAATAAGCTTGAAAGTCAATATTTGGTATGACCAGCCTGAACTTTCTTAGGCAAGCTCTCTTGTCGTTTTTTTTTTAAATTAGTCTTCAGGAATAGTTCTCCAGGCTTCTTGAAGGACATTCAAAGCTCTTCTTTGGATGTTGGCTGTCTTTTGTTCTATTCTCTGTCAAGATGATCCCACACTGCTTTAATAATGTTCAGATCCAGGCTCTGGAGAGGCCAATCCATGACTGATAGTGTTCCATTGTGTGTTTGTCTATCCAGCTATGTTTTTACTGCACTGGTATTGTGTTTGGTATCATTGTCATGCTGAAAAATGAAGATGAACAGTAGATGGATCAGCTGAGGGACCAGATGCATCTCTCAGGTCATGTGTCAGGACCAATTTAAAATTGGTACTTTGCTAAGTTGTCTGTTATGTGTAGACACAACACTGGTTCATCCCTTGAGTTAGGTGCCTTTTTTATGCTTGAATGATTCATAGGTCAGTGTTAAATGGCTTAACAAATAAAAAACCACTCCTCTGAAAATGGTCAGGTACGAGGACTGGACTGAAAATAACTGAAAAAGCAGCCAATGTCCAACTTTGAAAGACCTTCAGAAAGCCTGGAGAACTATTGCTCAAGAACACTTGAAAATGACAAGACGACCACAAAATGACCCTGGAAGCAAAAAAAATTATAATAATTGTGTGTGTGTGTGTGTGTGTGTGTGTGTGTGTGTGTGTGTGTGTGTGTGTGTGTGTGTGTGTCAGTTTGTATGTGTGGTTAGAAAACACACACACACCATACTTCCTTTTCATGTTTCCCCATAAAAGAAGTATGGTAAATCAGAATGGAGAACCTTGTCTGAAAGTGAAAACAGTTGTATACTGTAGATTGCATCATCTACTGCTGATACAATAAAATCAAATCATTGCAGACAATCAAATCAAATCACTGCAGAATGAAAGAAAAATACCACACTCAACCAAAGACTGTTTGTGATGCTCACAGCTACATCAATCAGATATTTCATTTTATTTACTTTAACTGCTCCAACATGGCATGGTCAGCGTGGATTGCTCTTGTGCTTTGCATGATTTTGAGCAGTGTGATTAATATCCAAGTCAAAGACACAGAAGAATGCAACAGATTATCAGATCAACTTGTGATCACTCCATCCCATGGCTTTTGGGGGATATTTGGACATTAGAGATTAGGGTTAACCCAGTATAGGTTTGAACTTAGATCCTTCTTGAAGTGAGGCAAAAGTGCTAATCACTGGACCATGTTGAAAAATGAAGCCAGTGCCAATCAGATGCTTTCCAGATGATATTGCATGTGTATAAAACTCTGACCATACTTTTCTGTGTTCATAATTCCATCAATTTTGACAAGATCCTTAACACCACTGGTTGAAATGCAGCCCCAAACTATGACAGAGCCTCCACTGTGTTTTACAAATGGCTGTAGACTCTCTCCTGACCTCCTCTGTACATATGGACAATGATTTGAACCAAAAATTTCAAATTTCATCACTCCATAGGACCTGTTGCCACTGATCTTCAATTCAGTTCTTGTGTAATTTGGCAAACCTCAGCTTTTTATCTGACCATTTCTGATGAAGCTTCAGTGAACAGTAGATGAATCAGCTGAACGGTCAGATGCATCTCTCAGGTCATGTGTCAGGACCTATTTAAAATTGTTTTTTTGCTAAGTTGTCTGTTATGTGTGGACACAACACTGGTTCATCCCTTGAGTTAGGTGCCTTTTTAATGCTTGGATGATTAATAGGTCAGTGTTAAGTGGCTTAACAAATATTTTAAAAATTTATTCCTCTGAAAATGGTCAGGTACAAGGACTGGACTGAAATTGAGTGAAAAAGCAGCCAATGTCCAAAGAAAAACTTTGAAAGACCTTCAGAAAGCCTGGAGAACTATTGATCAAGAGCTCCTTGTTCTATAGCTCTCTTTTAAAATATGAACACTTAATTAGAGTTTGATTCGTTTTAAAGGGCAATGACACAATACAGAGGTAAGAGGCACACCTCCAGTTTCTCTAACCAAGCCTTTTTACTGTCGTGCATTTGTGTGGAAAACTACTCGTGCATCTGCATTAAATCGTGCATCTGCAGTTCTCATGGCATGATTGCTCAGGATGGAAAAACTCCAAACACTCACTGGCTTAAAACAACGTGACTTTGGCTGCACTGTAAACAGCCTAATTACTCTTGTGTCCTATCACTGATAAAGCCGCGGCTCATGGAGTGTTTGCTGGAGTATTATACCACACCGCTGTCCCCACAGAGCAGACAGGCATCACCCTGCTTTTGTGCTAAAACAATGACGTTTGCAAATGTGCGTCAGTGTGCAGGTCGACGCAGGGGAGGCTGTTTTTTGTACTTTTAGGAAAGCACTGTTTCATTAAAAGTGCATGTGTTTAGATATGTGTGTATGGAGTCAGCAGAAACTGTGCACACACGAACTGTATCCACTGTAACCTTGCCCACTTGAGACTGCACCAATACACACAGGTAAATCCACACACTCTGAGTCAGCAGAAACAGGAGCTTGGTGACACCGCTAATGAACCCAACTGTTATTCTTCAATTTAACTCTGAAGCCAGCCAAGGAACTCCTCTCAGTACTGCTACAATTACATGTCAGCCTTCTCCTCCTTAAAGCTGTCTTTCTCCTTATCTATCATTCCCTCTGCTTCTCTGCTTTCTGCTTTATCATGCCTCAGTTCTCTGTGCTGTAAAGTCTCATTGTTTGAGGGGTTTTTTTTCTCTGTCTCTCTCATACCATTAAATGCATGATAAGGTATGAACTGTAGCAGGCACATAGCTGCCAGCTTATGTCATTACATACTTATCTGCTCGTTCCATTTCCTTGGTGTCTATCAATCTGTCAGTGAACTGGAGGTAGACAAAACTGCTTCTCCTGCAGTGGCCAGGAGAGGGCAGACAAAGCAGCTCTTACATTAGGATGTTAAAAAATGAGGACATTTAATAATTTACTTTGTTTTCAATCTAATAGGAATCTAAGGGGAAAAAAACATACCGTAAACCCTGCACCTGTAGGGCATATTACATTTAAAAAAGTCCTCTTTTGAGGTACTGAGGTGTGTTTTTTTTTTTAAGTAAATAATTCACTTGTGTACATATTCTTACTCAGAGCTAGACAGAGTCTTTTTGTCTTTACTGGAATAATTTTTATTATCCTCAGCATCATTATGAACGTCACAAGGGCGTCATCATTAGGCTGCTTCGCTGGCTCACTGAGTATATTCTCATCTTGTTTCCCCTTTCCTCTTTCCCCCTCCTATTCCTATTCCTTAGCTGTTCCTCAGAGAGGAGAGGGGGGGGGGAGACCTGGTGGCTACTGCTCAGAAACTACACAGAAAATCAGTTCTCTGAAGAAGATTTAGCCAGGAAGTCACGACGCAGACTTTTCTTTCCATTGAGCTCAGGGATGCGGACCGCACCTGATAGGCGTCGCGCGGTGGATCAGAAACGGAAAACGTTGTCCAGAGCACGCACGCACAGGCTTACGTGTCCAGCCACACACGCTCTCCTACGTCGACAAGTTGGGTGTCCTCTTGTGTAGTCACAAGGCTGGAAAATACTTACCCCCGGTCACCACATTAGATTCCCAGTACCAAATTAAAACCTCACAAGATTATGCGCCAGTATGCGTTCACCAGTATTTCCCTCACAGGGAACGATTCAGAAGGAGCCTAAAAAGGACTTCATTTGTTGCAGAGATCTGCACTATTACGACAGTGATTTTGTGGGAGGGGGCTTTTAGAGCTGTGCCACATCTCACATGTAAATGATGAAACCGATTAAAGCTTGGAAACAGTGGATGATATTTCAGCGAATTAAACCTGCATAAATTAAAAGAATCCCGATATCAGGACGCCCACTTTTCTTCTTTTTCTCATGTAAAGAAAGTAAAAATAGACAGTTGTTGTGGCAAAAATTGATTTCTGGTATTTGCAAAAAAAATAAATATATATATATAGATATATATGTAGAAAAAAAAAAGAAAAAAGACTGGCAGTTTTTAAACCGTTTATAAGCTGTCAAACATATCTCCTATGAATAATATCAAGTCATTTGAAGCCGGCAATCAGTTTTTGGCCAAGTGACTTTTATATATCCTTTATTTATCCAGGTTAAAAGTGTTTAATTTACATTAAAAATGTTTTTCAAGAGAGATCTGGCCAAGCGGAAATGGCAAGAAATATAACATAACAGTTCTATAAAGATATTTTAAGTAGCCAAAAAGGACTGGATTGATTATAATATAGAACACAGAGTAGGTACAATAACGCAGTCATAAAAATACTTAATAATACAAAACAGGTCATTTCTTTATCTTGTATATAACCTCTTTGTAAATCCTGCTGACTACAGCCTATTTACTCATTTAAGCAAAGATATTAGATATTAAAAAAAACACATAGAAACATCGGCAATCACTTTTTTTGACAGGCGATCACGGTAACCTAAACGTAGACTCCTATTAGCGCAGAGCATGACTGTAGGACACACCTACCACATCCCTTTCCTTCCTAGGACCGCGGTTTCTCCACACTACTCAGGAGAGAATCAGACAGAAGAGGACGCGCTAAGAAGAGCTGAGTGATACCGGGATAAAGATAAATCAGCCAGAGCTAAAAAGACAAAAGTTTTTCGCCACGATTAACTGACACCGCGGTTTTCTTTTACACTGAACATCACCCTCGTCCACGGGTTCAAGTTTCAAATGGACAGACACTTGGAGACGGTTGGCTCAACAAGCATGGGATTATTTCTGTAATGTGGATTGCTATTCCCTTGCAAGAAAATAAAGATCTGCTGCGGAACAATGTGAGACGTTGTGCATCTTGGATTCTCGTGTTTCTGGATATCTTGAAAATAATTGGCAACAGTTGAGACAAAAAAGAAGAAGAAAAAGAAGAAGTAGTAGTTAATGCGCGAAGGATTGTAATTCTTGGGACCAGCATGGATTTGCTTTTACAACCCCCTGCCCTTTTAGAGAAGTTTTAGCCGGTCCTCTTGTATTGTCGTACTTGTGAACTTCATGTTTGAGAACAAACAGCCACATCTGGCCTGCTGAATTTTAAAACAAAGATCTTCTGCCCCTTTGGATTAGATTTCAAACACCATGAACTTTATTGACAGTTTGACACTATTATTTTTGACGCTGTCAGCTGTCAAGGTGAGTGTTCCAGACAGCAAACTGGCCCATAAAGAACAAAAAAGATCACCTATATCATTCGACCTCCATTTGAGACATGTAGTGACTGGTCATTAATGTGTAGCTTGTCCTTGTCTTTCCTCTGGCTAGGTCACCGCTCGTGTTTAAACAAGCTGAAATGTTTAGTGGCTTTTTGGGAGATTTAAACAGCCATTACGCAAAACTGGCGTTGTATAAACGTAACCCACACACACTCGGCGGGTGTTGCTCCCTTTTTTTGTACTGTAAATCTATCATAAGTGATGATTTTTAAATCATCTTAAGTTTGACGTTGGGTGATTGCAGGCCTGCTCTAAAACCACCTTGGAGATATTATTACGCTTTAAAGGCGCAGTGGCTCCATTCTGAATTAGGACTTGCGAGCAGGTTCACTACCGGCACTCTTGCTTTCTGCTACAAGAAGAGGCTCTAGTTCTCAAACTGGAATTTAACCCTTAATTCCAGTAGTGACCGAATATTACTGCCCCAGATTAATCAACCGAACTGGGAGGATTTTAATGGCGCTTTAGTGCCCACTGTAAATCGTTTTTATATAATCATTAATCAACTGCTGTATGGCTTTGAGCAAAGGTTTCAAGGTGAACAAAAAATATCACTTCAGTAGGAGGGTGCGCGTTTTCCTGTAACATGATTGGACTTTGTAGGATTATAACTCCACTTTCAAAAATCCCTTTGCTTTCTTTAGTTTCCGGCGGCAACACAGCTCCTCTCGCGAGCATCTTAGCCCCGGCATAATAAAAGCACGACCAGACTGGAGTCCAGTGAAGTGTTCATTTAACTAACTGGACCACTTAATGACAGTTAAGCCACCCAATCAACGCTAAACTGTATGTGGATGAAACCTCAAATGCTCATTTATCAGTAGGCATATCATCACTCGGTTTAAGAACCGGCGTTGGCAGCTTGACACCCATACATTAATGTATAGTGCTTTTTGGGGGGCTGGGGTTCTCGGCCCACAAGGTTGGACCCTCTCACGCCACCAGAAGGGGGTGGGGCCTGCTAACAAACAGACCTTCTTTTTTTTTTCTTTTTTGTCCCTCCTCTTTTCTCCTTTCATTAAGAAATAGAAAAGAGTTTCTTATCTCCAAATGCCGGCTCACTCAGCACAGGTTGTATCTCATGCAACATTGGTGAGATATTGCGCGAGTTGCGCGTGCTCCTATGTGGGGGAAAAAAAATGGGAGAGGGAAGGGTTGTGCGCGCGCGCGCTCGTGTGTGTGTGTGAAGACGAGACAGCATTGTGCGTAACGAACGAATAGAAAGTTGCCAAAAAAAAAAAAAAAAAAAATCCTTTGTGGCCCAACTGGTGTGGTGACAGCTACCCCCTGTGAGGGGAAAGTAGCAGGCTGAAATTCTTACCGGCTTTAATGGCAGCGGTTATTAATCCGTGCTGCCGAGAAGCAGTGGAGCCACACAATAAAGGTTTGGTAACAGTGATGCCGAAGTTTGTGAAGTTTGGTCACGTAGCTGATGTGGCTGAACTTAGGTCAGATTGTTTGACACGTTGTACCTTTGATCAAACATTTGCCCATATAAGGCCTCACGCACCACATATACATATAAGTTATAATTAGACTACAAGCAGCCTGATTAAGGAATTACATCTTGGGATATTTTATTTCAAAAACATTGCTACCTCTTGAATGAACAGCTCCACAGATATTCTATAGAATCGTATTGTTGTTGTTATTACTGTTATCATAACAGTGTGTACATATTTAAACCTTTAAATCTCATTGTACTTTATACTTTGTGTAGGTTGGCCCATGATAAGAGGTGTGTTTGTGTGGGTTTCATATTTTGGCAGTGGTCAACAGAAATGTCATAATGTAAATATGTCTTTTGCACAACTGTGGATAAGTAAGGGGCATGGGGAGGGTTGTACTAAGTTCTTAAACAATATACCATAATTAACAGCATGCTTTTTTTTTTCTTTTTTCTTGCAGAGTGCCCACATACCGAAGGAAACAGAAAGAGGTCCACATAACGGTAGGTGTCCCACAGGGCACCGTGGGAATACAGTCTGCTGGGCTCCCTGGTTGGCAAACAGCCAATAAAAGAAAGGGCTGGTTTGAATTTTACCTTGACATTAAAGGAAACTTATTGCCTCCTAGTGGACAACTTTGTCGTTTGACCCTATAGAGAATTATCCAGAAATGACTCTCCATTTTTTTTTAGTTTAAAAAAAAAAGAAGAGCTGTTTCATCTCTAAATCTTACCCGCTGGATGTGTTCATCCTCAACAGCATTCCTCCTTGTTTGAGGTTAAGCTGGGGAAATGTTATAGAGACCAGAGTCTTTTATAGCAAGGAATGTCACCCTCTTGGCCCAAAGTTTCATTTTGCACAATCCCAGCATTGCCCAATATAAATTGGACAATCAGAAGCTGAACTTCGTGATGTTGTTCAGGCCCAGCATGTTTGGTTTGGCTTCCCAGAGGGCTTTCAGACTGGGGTTGTTTTAGGTCCAGCAATGCTCTGAGTGATGATCTGGAGGTGTTGCCGGTCTGTGTGCTAACATCTTTCTCAAGAGCAGAACTCCTGCAAAGACTCAGTGACAGGAGGAGGGGGGGAAATAGACTGAAGGTGAAAAGCAGACGACAGGGTTTTATTTTACAGCTTTAGGCAATGTGGATTATAATTGGGCAAAAGCAGCGCTATAAAAAAAAAAAAAATGGGGTGACATTCAAGTCCAGCAAATATCCAGATTCTGAGTCAGGGTACATGTACCCCAGGGGATTCTGTAGTTACCAGGGGGTACGTGAAAAGATTAACTTAGCTTAAAAAAAACATAAAGCCAAAATTTCAAGTTATTTTCTTAATATATTTTAAGTTTGAGTTAACCTGATAACCCTAAATTTTGACTTATGGATGGCAATGGTGGAAACAAGCTTCTATAGAAAAGACTACCAATGAGAGTGAAGGATACCACTGACTGACATGTGAGGGGGTGGTAAATACATTTGAGGATGATACATATATGGATGAGGCTTGTTAGCTTAACGCAATGGATAAACTGTTAAAACTGTAATGAAGAAGTAAATTAGGTAAATGAACAGCTGAAATAGTAAGCCAACAGTTATGGATAAAAAGTTGAGACTGTTCTCTAACTGATGAATGGTAAGCTAAAAGTAATCGCATGGATTAATTGGTAAGCTGAGAGTAGTCCGGATCTAATTAGCTCAAATAAACAAGAGCTGGTGTTGATGAAGGGGT
>VUQS01066716.1:0-10117 GCA_015108495.1 Heterochromis multidens | reverse complement strand
TATATAAGATAATTATAGATAATTGGGAAACTTTCTTGGGAAAACCTGGTCTTGTTAGGAGAGACGGCATCCATCCCACTTTGGATGGAGTAGCTCTCATTTCTAGAAATCTGGCCAAATTTATTAAAGCCCCCAAAACGTGACTTTCCAGAATTGAGATCAGGAAGCAGAGTTATTTAAATTTAATTTAATTTAAAATTTATATATTTAAAAGTAGAATGGGAGGCAGAGCCTTCAGCTTTCAGGCCCCTCTTCTGTGGAACCAGCTCCAAGTTTGGATTTGGGAGACAGACACCCTCTCTACTTTTAAGATTAGGCTTAAAACTTTTCTTTTTGATAAAGCTTATAGTTAGAGCTGGATCAGGTGATCCTGAATCCTCCCTTAGTTACACTGCAATAGGCCTAGGCTGCTGGGGGCTTCCCATGATGCACTGAGTGTTTCTTCTTCACTCACCTTTATTCACTAACTATGTGTTTATAAATCAATTTGTTTTCAATCATTAGTCATTATTAATCTCTGGTTCTCTTCCACAGTGTGTCTTTTATCCTGTCTTCCTTCCCTCAACCCCAACCCATTGCAGCAGATGGCTGCCCCTCCTAGGCACTATATAAATAAAATTGAAATTGAATTGAATTGGTAAATTAGGTTTTGAAAAAAATGGGTGAATACTGTTGCTCACATCAAATTAATGATTGACAAAACAAAAATGTAGAAAATTTGTTTCAACATTTTAACATGTTGTCTTTGCATGATTTTCTTATTAAATATAGGGTTGAAATGATTTTCAAAACATCAAATTCTGTTTTGATTTTACACAGCTTCCTAACTTTTTCTAAAATTGGTTTGTACAAGCTAAAAATCAGAACCTGGTATGTAATATTGTCAAACACGTCCAACTATCTAGCCATCTGTCCATCCATCCATTTTCTGTTGCTTATCCGGGGCTGGCCTAAGTAAAGAAGCCCAGACCTCCCTTTCTCCCCAGCCACCCCCTCCAGCTTCCCCGGCGGAACACCTGGGCCAACCCCGAGGTCTCCTCCCAGTAGAACACCTCATTCAGGAGACATCCAGGAGGCATCCTAGTCAGATGCCCAAACCACCTCAACTGGCTCCTTTCAATGTGGAGGAGTAGCAGCTCTACTCTGAGTCCCTCCTGAATGACTGAACTCCTCACCCTATCACTAAGGCAGAGCCCAGTCACTCTTAGGAGGAAGCTTATTTCTAACTCTTGTATCTACGAACTCATTCTTTTGGTCACTACCCACATCTCTTGACCATGTCCAACTACTTAAACTCAAATTTCCTACTATGATGCAAATGAAGATAACAGCAAACAATTAACAATTTCAAATGTAAATATAAGCTGCATTAATTTAATTTACCATCTGGGAAGCACATGTGGACACAGATTGTTTTTACAGTATGCAGCAAAAATGCACAATGCAAAATAAGAGCAATAATCTGTGTAGTCACACCTGATTGCCTCTAATAGATAGAATGTTTCAAATATTATAGAGTCCTGTAAATCAAGAATCAAGTTAGTGTGTTATATCTTGCATTAATGTTGGTTCAACTGTGATAAGTAAATAGAGCAAAGAGTAAGGACTGAAAAGAACAGTCTCCAGACCACAAAAAGTTTCTATCTGCAAGACTGCAGGATTTTACCTTTATATAAAGTGCCTTGATTACTATTATTGTGACTTGAGGACTTAAATAAAAATGAATTAAAATTTTTGACCAAATATAATCCACAAACTGGAACATCAGGCTAACAGAAGAAAACATAGTACAGAGTGTCATTATTTGCTTAGCAAAAATTAAACCAAAATGCAGAAGTAGTGTGTGAAAATTTAAGTACACCCTGACTTCTTCATTGTAAGTAAAAGGGTAAGTAGCAGCTAGATTGTGATAATCAAATGCATGAACATTAAATGATCATCAGCAAGTGACCACCTCTATAAAAGCTTGAAGGAGGAAAGAGATCAACCATGATCTTAAAGAAGCAATTGATGCTGCCCATCAGTCTGAGAAGGTTTTTAAGGCCATTCCCTAATTTAATGTCTATAGTGAGAAAGATTATTATTCACAACTAGAAAACATTCAGGACAGTCATCAATATTCCCAGGAGTGGACAACACAGCAAATTCACAAAGGTCAGACCGTGCAATGCTCAGAGACATTGCAAAAGAACCCAAGAACTTTATCTTGGATTCTATCAGGTCTCAATTAGCATGTTAAATGTTAAAGTTCATGACAGTACAATTAGAAAAAGACTTCTAAACAAGTATGGCTTGTTTAGAAGTTGCCAGGAGAAAACCTTTTCTCTCTAAAAGGAATATGGCAGCACAGCTTAGGCTTGCAAAGCTGCAGCTGAACAAACAAGACTTTGGGAATAATGTCCAAAGTGGAGATGTTTGGTCAAAATACACAACACTAGATTTGGCAAAAACCAAACACAGCATAACAGCACAAACAGCTCATACCAACTATCAAACACAATGATGGAGGGATGATGATTTGGGCTTCTTTTGCAGCCACATCACCTTGCAGTCAGTGAGTTGACCATGAACTCCTCTGTACCAAAGAATTCTAGAGTGAAATGTGAGGCCATCTGTCTGACATCAAGAGTGGACCAAAATTCTTCCACAACGATGTGAGAGACTGATAAAATCATATTTCAAGTTGCTGATTGTAAAGGTAGTTCTACAAGCTATTGAATCATGAGGTGTGCTTAGTTTTTCCACACACTGCTTTGGTATTTTGGTTTAGTTGTTCATCTGAGGTTGTATTTAAATAATATTAGAACCTGGTAAGAACCAGATTTTTTTAATGGGTCCTGATACATAACAGCTTAGCGTTTTAAGAGGGTGTGCTTTCTTTTTACCATAACTATATGTTAGAATGAACAAATATATATAAATATATATAAATATAATCTTAAATGCTAACATTTGAGGTTTTTACATCATCTGGCTAATGTTTTGCAACTTAACAAAACAAACAAAAAAATGTCTTCTCAGTTTGTCATTATATAGCAGTTGACTGATGTACACATTGTG
The DNA here is from genome assembly GCA_015108495.1 of Heterochromis multidens. Lineage (NCBI taxonomy): Eukaryota > Metazoa > Chordata > Actinopteri > Cichliformes > Cichlidae > Heterochromis > Heterochromis multidens. The sequence goes on along the minus strand of VUQS01066716.1, from coordinate 7,057 downwards.
CCATGTGTGAAAAAGGCTTTGGAAAATAAGAGTTACCTTTACAAGGTATCACTCAAAAGGTACTTCAGAATAGGCTGAAATAAACACGGTATAAATGTCTTTTAGGTTTCAAGGTGAACATCAATTCTCTCCTACACATTATTCAAGTGGCATCATGGAGGGGCCAACAGGACACATTTATCTGCTCAGAATATTTCAGCCTTTTCAAAACCAGAGAATAACAGAATTTCTGACTGGAAAAAAAGCAGAGGGTTTGAATTGTCAACTCATGTTTTCATTCATGTGGTACTGACACATTTCACAAAGATAATTAGAAAGTGCTTTGCCAAATTAGATGGAAGGTGAGAAAAGCTCCTATTTCTTGCAAACAATATTTCCCATGGCATCTCTTCACTTAGGAAAAAGTATCTGCAAGCTGGGGCTATTTGACAACACAGCAGGTGATATGAAAAGTGGATTGCCGCCTGAGGAACTGTTTTCTGTGGCTCATTAAATGTTCCTAAGGGTAATATTTTATTAAACATGGCCTTAAGATGTGATTCTCAATGCTGGTCCTCAGGACAGAAAGACTTACTACTTTTTGTTTTCCATTTTAGTCATTTAAGGGACAAAATTTCTGTCAAAATGACAAATGGTATTGTTCAATCAAACAACAACCACAACAAATTGATTCACATCTTTCCCTCTCCACAAACACATGCCTTCAGCTACAAATTAGTCAGCCAAATTTAACCATTAACACAAGCAAAATTTAGCTGTATGTAAATACTGCAAATAATGCAATGGTAAAGGTGCAATCTAACATGCGTCACAAAAAAAAAGCAACATAGCTATGCAGGAAAACCTGGATAGTTAGTGTTGCTAGCTGCGATCTGGAATAACACTGAAAGTGTTACTGACCAATTTGGTGAAACAAGGATGGTGTGCTTGTTAAAGTAAGTATGATTTACTAAAGCAATACAGTAGAAAAATCTGAATTAACAGATGAGTATGGGAAGTATCTTTCACTTTTTCTATTATGATGTGAATGGAGATTGCACAATGTAGTAACTATAGAATAAAGATACAATTGGTGTTTACACTGACTGCCTTTATGTAACATTGCTTTCATAATGTGATACTGAATGAATGTCATGTTAATTTGGGACTTTTAATGATTTCTTTGAACTGTTCTTTTTCCAGCGTGGAATGATCTTTAATAATTTTAAAAAACAAGAATCGGGTGCACAAATATGAATTTATTTTGGATTTTCTCTAATTCACACAGGGTCAAAAGTATACATACAGACCCAAATATATACATAGACTCACTTAAATCTTCTAATAAGTGGTGCTGAAGGTTCTATCTCTATATATAGAAGGTTCTATATCTTTTAACTTGACAAGGCCAAGGCCTATTGACTTCTCATTAGTGAACATATTTGACTACAACTGGTAGTTTCTCTTTTCCAGCAAAGAAAGGACTTTGACAGGACTTTCTTTGACTGGACTTGTTGGATTGACCAATACTCAGAAGACCAATACTCAGAATATCTTCACTGAGTCTTCAACTCAGTGAAGATCTAAGAGGGAGAATTGTAGATTTGCACAAGCTGGGAAGGTCTCTTAGATCCATTTCTAAAGAACTGCAGATTCCAAGATCATCAGTTCAAACAATTGTATGTAAGTAAAAGTTATATGGATGTGTCACCACTTTGCCAAGGTCTGGAAGAAGACCCAAACTGTCACCTTCAGATGACAGGAAATTGGTTAGGATGTTCAGGTACAACCCAGGAACCACCAAAGCTCAAGCCTGCCATGAACTGGAAAATAATGGAACACCAGCATTACTGTCCACAGATTGAGCTATTTGGCTACAATGACAAGAGATATGTTTGGAGGTGTAAAGGTGAGGCTTTCAAACATAAGAACACTGTACCAGCTTTCAAGCATGGTGGCAGTATCATCATGCTCTGGGGCTGGTTTGCTGCCAGTGGTACGAGTATATTGCACAAAGTGGATGGAACAATGAAGGAGGACCATCTCATAATGATCCCAAACACACATCAAAGCTGGTTTTGGAATGGATTAAGCAGGCTAACATTAAGCCACTGGAATGGTCTTCCCAAAAACTCGACCTCAACCCTATTGAAAATGTCATGGCCATGATGAGTGTATGTAAACTTCTGACCACAACTGTATCAGCCAAATATAACAGTGTTTTAAACCAGAAAGTGTTCCAGTCTTTGCAAAAAGTGCAAATGTTAGAGGGTTTTGGTAGTTTTCTACTGCCACTTTTAGCAAAATTACTGATCACAGCTTGAAAAGAAATGAGGCTAAATAAGAAATTAAATAATAAAGTATGAATTGCATATGCTATGGATATGTATATGTTGAGTTGCGTACTATATAGAAGGAGTATTGCATTGTATGAAATGAGAGGTAAAGAAAAACCAGAGTAGATTGCAAAAGCAAGAGTCAGTCACATAAAGCAGAAAATGCTCCCATTGGAAGAACAGTTTAGGCATTTCTGTATTAAAAATTACTGAAATTAGAGATCCATTATCAAAATATATTTACTAGTTCATTTTCTGAAGATTGATTAAATAACAGAGGTTTTTAATGTCAACATCTAAAATGAGAGGAAATAACATGACCTGATTTTGGCGTGGGTTCACAATCTTTTGTTCTGCTAAAATAATTACAAACGGTTAGGCTTTAGACCATTGTGAATAGGCTTAGAGGCCCTGCTCATGAAGGTCCACTGACACCCTCTATCTATCTGACATTCTGTAAGTGACTATGTGAGCATGGACAGATTGGATTTGATGGACACCACCTTCACTCCCTTGTTAGCTTTATTTCACCTATACCTTTTGCAGTTCTTTACAGAGCTCCACTCTACATCTGAGCAGAGACAAAATAAGTGAAAACTTCTGCACAGTTGTGGAGGGAGTTTTTCTCTCTTTCCATCTTCTTATTATTTAAAAAACAAAACAAAAACAAAAAAAACTGTGTTTCAGGGGCCTTTTGTTTTTACAGACTGTGTGGCTTAAATCCGGAACTTAATGCAACCATAACTCTGTGGCTGTATTTTACTCCTTAACTTGGAAATTCCAGTCTAATCTAATTTAAAGTTCAACTAGGTAGAAAGATTTAAGAAGTGAATTATTCTTTATTACTATACTATCGCTATTTCAGAGTGAATGCACTGAAATCTGAAAGCTTTTTTTTTAAATCAAACATTTTGACATGTCATAGTGAAAAAGTGAAGGTGTTACTAAAACTAGCAATGGGTCCATTCTTCCATTGTTCCACTAAGTCATGACAGTGTCAATGTGACCCAGCATGCACAACACCAGGAGCCTGAAAGTGAAATTGACTTTTTCTCAGTGTCATGCAGAAAGTAAAGTAAACACTGATTTCTTTGAAAAGGTTGGAATCAGCTTGTGCACATTTAGGGCTTTCTGCGATGTCAGAGAGCTGAAGACGTAATTTCTTAGATCAGTGAAGTACAGGCTGATTCAATGTTTGATTAAATTACTGATTATTATCATCTGTGATGAACTAAAGCTGTACTGATATACACAAAAAAAGCCCATCCAGTGTCTATGGGGTTACAAATAGAAGTACTAGAAAGCAATGCTTTAAAGAAATTTGCCCTTAGCTCACAGGGGCTGGAACAATACTGAGCAGAGGAGGGTAATGTACCACTGGCATCATTGGAAAGATGCTTATGTTTTGATTTTCTTGTTTTCCAGAAAAAAAAAAAAAACTGACTGAAACTGATGGAAAGCACATTATTTTAAGACTTATCTTAAATTGCAATTAATATTCTGGAAGGGAGAAAATTCTCAAAATAAATACATTCCTAGAGACTTTTTTGTCCACACAGGACATTTTGAATTGAAATAGATAAACCCAGGTTTTGCAAATTACATTAGTGAATGTCCTTCTCTGTTTAAGTACAGAGCCGAGCCTTAATTAATGTGATTAGTAACACCTCTGTTTACGTACTCTGGTATGTCAAGGTGGCTGCTGTAAAAAAAAAAGTTCACTGATAAAGACTTTGTTTGTTCCTTTATTGTTTGTCTAAACTTAATGGTAAGCTCAACTCAACTTCATTTTGTGTTCTAAACTAAAAAATTGCATGCATTGGTTTGAGACGAAGTCTTCCCTCCTACTCCAAAACATTCAGCCTGACGTATGACATTCATGTGCTACACATTATGTTTCTGCATACCTTTCAGAGTCAGCTGTAGGAAGCTGAGCTCTTGTGAGTGCTCTTCTCCCCACTCCTGATTGATTAGATATTATTATCTTGTTCCTGTTTGAGCAGCTCCACTTCATTCCTGTAGGTGTCCAGCTGGCAGCCCAGGCAGTTGTTCTCTTTTAAGACTGCTGCTTGGAAAACACCTCCACATTCGTATGATATTAAAGTATACAATGACCCATTATTAGACTTCCTTGGAATTAATTTAACAAAGTTTAAAAGGTTTCTGTCAAAGTGCTATACTACAGTCTCCTGTGCTTATGAATCAATTTCTCCCTGTAGATTTCTAATTCAGGCATCAAAAAAAAAAAAAAAAAAGTGATTTAGTTATTTTCTTAATTCTGTAAGTCTTAAATTACAAGTTGTAAAATACCTTAGTTACTTCAAATTTTAGGCTTGGTTTCAGAGGTAGATGACATTATTAATAACTTCCGATTGATGACTACAAAACAAACATCTGTCAATGTAAGTCTACAGACTTTGTACTGTAACTTCATTTGTTATCCGTCGCCATGTTTTTATATCAAACAGGAGGCATTAAACAATAGTATCAATTATTTCATAATACTGTTGCACAATTATTTCTTTTTAATCTCAATAACAGGATAAGTATAAAGGAACCCTCCTGAGACAAAGAATCATTTTGTTCCTTTTTACATGTCTGAACCAAATGTGGAGTATGGGAGACTTTAAGAAATATGTTCCCATGCAGTGAGTGAAACAAAATCCCCTTTGAAAAAATGGCAAAAGTGCCTTTTATCTCTAAATAGGCTTTTGACTTCAATAGGATTCTTGTTCTATACTTTTTTTGTATTAACTTTCCTGAAAAGATTTAATTCACTCTGACCTTAGTCTGACTGAAAGCAGAACAAAGCTGATTTTGATCTGAACTCCACTGCTAATATATTAATAAATGCCCTAAATCAAAATTTTTACTACATTCACAAACAAAGCCTTTGAAATTCTAAGACAGTCGCAACTCGGAATTGCATGGGTGGATTAAATATTAATTTTATGGTTGAGAAATGGTCAGTGTCAAATTGGAAGAATTTACCGTCATCCATTTTCAAAGCAAATGGTTAGATATCAATAATAATATCTGCTCCCGTTTTAAGAGGCATGCTGGATATGTTACATTTTCCACATACACGTACAGCCACTTTATTAGGTACATCTTGCTAGTATTGGGTTGGACCCCCTTTTGCCTTAAGAACTGCCTTAATTCTCTGTGGCACAGATTCAACAAAGTGCTGGAAACATTACTCTAAGATTTTGGTCCATATTGACATGATAGCATCAAACAGTTGCTGCAGATCTGTTGGCTGCACATCTATGATGTGAATCTCCTGTCCCACCAGCACCCAAAGGTGCTCTATTGGAGATCTGGTGACTGTGGCGGCCATTTGAGTAGAATGTTCAAGAAACCGACATCTTGTGCATTCAGAGATGCTCTTCTAGATACCTTGGTTGTAACAAGTGGTTATTTGAGTTATCTATTAGCTTGAAGCAATCTGGCCATTCTCCTCTAACTTCTGATATCAGCAAGGTATTTTCTCCCAGAGAACTGTCGCTTGGTGGATAATTTCTCTTTTTAGGACCATTCTGGGTAAACCCTAGAGATGTTTGTGTGGGAAAATCCCAATAGATCAGAAATACTAAGACCACACCGCCTGGCAAAAACAACCATGCCACATTCAAAGTCACTTTAATTAGCTTTTTTTCCCCATTCTGATGCTCAGTTTGAACTTCAGCAGCTCATCTTGACCATGTCTCAGTGCCTAAATGCACTGAGTTGTTGCCATGTGCTTGGCTAATTAGAAATTTGTGTTAAGGAACAGTTGAACTTGTGTTTCTAATAAGGTGGCTGTTGAGTGTACACGTATTGTCTCTAAACATCTGTTGAAATCCCCCTAATGAAGCCTATGATCCCCAGAGAGCAAAAAAAAAAACTGATCACACACCTTGGTTCTTGTGAAAAAGGCCTGAACATTGAAAAAAAAAAACACTTTTGTCAGAAAGTATAGTTGAAGTTAAAATTGTTTCACCAACTACAGTCTAAGCCTTCCAGCTGCTGCCTGAATCAAATCAACTGTTTTGTGACCACAGAGGCTCCCCTGTTATTTCCTTTAATAAATGTAATCACAGTGTCCTGCCATATACATGTAGCACCTGGTCTACTACACAAATCTGACTGCATTACATTTTCTGGACAACTGTAAAGTTTTGATGCAGAAAATTGTCAGTAAAATGTTCACTGAGATTATTTCATTTCATAATTTCAACAATTCAGTTTTCTTGTCATACATTATCTCCTTATTATGATTGCCCCATTACTAAACCTTTTAGATAACCATCTGATTAAGAGCTGAGAAGAAAAACAAACTGTAAGTGGGACTTGTGATATATACAGTTGTGCTCATAAGTTCACATACCCTGGCTGAATTTGTGATTTTTTGGCCATTTTTTTCATAGAATATGAATGATAATACAAAAACTCATGGTTAGTGGTTGGGTGAAGCCAATACAGTGTATTACCTCCTTTAACATTAATGACAGCTTGAAGTGTTTTGTGGTAGTTGTGGATGAGGCACTTTATTCTCTCAGATGGTAAAGCTGACCATTCTTCTTGGCAAAATGCCTCCAGTTCCTCTAAATTCTTGAGCTGTCTTGCATGAACTGCACGTTTGAGATCTCCCCAAAGTGGCTCAATAGTATTGAGGTCAGGAGACTGAGATGGCCACTCCAGAACCTTCACTTTTTTTCTGCTGTAGCCAATGAAAGGTTGACTTGGCCTTGTGTTTTGGG
>VUQS01066714.1:0-20057 GCA_015108495.1 Heterochromis multidens | reverse complement strand
GGTACCTTTAATACCTACAACATGCTCTAATCTCTGTAATAAAATATGATGATCAACAGTATCAAACGCTGCACTGAGGTCTAGTAGGACAAGCACAGAGATGAGTCCACTGTCAGAGGCCATAAGAAGATCATTTGTAACCTTCACTAATGCTGTTTCTGTACTGTGATGAGTTCTGAAACCTGACTGAAACTCTTCACATAAACCATTCCTCTGCAGATGATCAGTTAGCTGTTTTACAACTACTCTTTCAAGAATTTTTGAGATAAAAGGAAGGTTGGAGATTGGCCTATAATTAGCTAAGACAGCTGGGTCAAGTGATGGCTTTTTAAGTAATGGTTTAATTACTGCCACCTTAAAGGCCTGTGGTACGTAGCCCATATTTCTTGCCCACCTTCAGTGAGCCAATCAGTGTGTTTTAAATCTAAGTGCTTTTCTGTCATTCTGCCTTTCAGAGTTTCATTTGTGCGACCCGCCTCCTCCCCTTCTCCACCTCATCCTGATCACTCGAAAATTCTCATCCACCTGCTTCATCTCCACCAGCGTTTAGGCTTTTCAGGTCCTTTCCTACTTCCTACCATTGTTGGAATGCTTCTTTGCTCTGATGCTTCATCAGACTCTAATCGCCAAATACTTTATCCCTCAAACTCTGTGCTTCAGTTATGTTCACTCATTTCAAACTGAAATATGTTTTTCAGACACTCATAGTTCCTTAATTGTCAGACTTAGTGATAGGTGATTCTTTGACTTATATCTAGCAACAGCTTCAGGCTAAATATTTAATTTGTCCATTAGCTTGATTTAAAATGAGGACATTCAGCTATACTTTGTTTTTATGGATAATTTACAAATGTTCACATGGGGACTTAGCGCCATGTAAAACCTCATAGAGCAGCAGGATGGCTGTAGACTTGTAAGTCCCTTTAGTTAGGAGGTTAGTGATTTGATTTCGGTGTAGAGCATATCCACATCTTCCCCAAATGCAATTCAAAATTCAAGTTCAGAAAGTCATAACTGCCTGACTACCTCATTGAGCCATGGTGGACGAAAAATCTGCTAATGTAAAAAGGGCATTTATTTTGAAACATTTTCAATCAAAGATATTTACTGATTGGAAAAAGTAGTTGGATACAGGATGAAAGATTCCCAGTGCACAGAGCGATTTAAAAAGTAAAACTAAAATGATGGATACAATTTTTTCCAGTGCATTCCTTCGGCTGTAGTTAATGTTTGTAATCGTGCACAAACACACACAGTTCCCTCCTTATGATCACTATCAGATACTCCTGAGGAGACAAAAGCTGGTAACAGGATGTCTGAAAAGCTGCTGATCCCTCACAGCTCTGAACAAGGTCGGACAATCTGCCCGAGTATGTGTGTGAAGTGGGGAGGAGAGAAAACACACACACACACATACACACAGAGAAAAGGAGTAAGAGAAATACAATGTATGATGGATTTAGTTCTCAGCAAGAGCAGTGGAACATTGATGATGTCCGCCGTCTTTGGCGTGTCCGATTTTCAGGATTTACTGTGTGAAAATCCCAAAGAGAGAGAGACGGAGAGAGACACGATGAGTCAACGGCAGCTTGAGGTCCATGACTTCAAAACTGAGCTGTCAGAGCTGCCAGGACTAAATGTTTTTACTTCTGCATTTTACAACAGCCTCAGCAAAATGCAAATAACTCACTTAGATGATGAGCGAGTCCTAAATCTGGTCTGTTATCACTCAGAATGGTTTTAGACTGGCTGAAACAGTCACAAAATGAAACCAAAACCTCCAGGTTCTGTTTTTAATCATTCATGTTTCTAAAAAATTCAGCCAACCAACCAGCCACAAGAGACACCTGAGGATTCCTGTCATTTGTCATCGCTGAACGTGTAAATGTGACATTAACAGTGTTGAGAAAAAATATTTACAAAATTAGATGACAATTAAAAAATACATGTAATTGTAACCAGTTACAGACAAAAAAGTAATTAAATTACAGTTTCTGATTAAAATGTTGGTCAGGACAAAGTGGTGACATTTGAAAAATGATTTCCATAGACAATAACATTCATTCTGTAGCTTTACATCTACTTGCCATTCATACATTAATATAAAATCAGTCACTTTAAATAAAGCACCTCCTGCCCCAAAAAGTCTCAGATTTAATTTAATAACAAAAGTAGCTTACTGAACAGACACCGAGTAAAGCATAATGAACTAAATTAATTGTTAGGTAGCTAACAGGTTTATAATCAGTGCTGAGTGCTGCTCTGATGCTTCAAACTTACAGCTTACATTTTCAGCTTTTCTGCACTGCTTAAAACAATTAAAAAGTGACTGAATTCGATCAGTTATGACATATTACATTTTAACAGGCCAGCTTAGCACCAGACATCCATCCTTCACGTTCTCAGCTATACCTGTTTGGCCCATCATGACCATTATAAAGCCCAAATATAATGACTGAAAATTAGGTTGCTTTTAGTGTAAGTTGGTGAATATTCAGTCCAAAGTGGCCGTCTTTATTCTGGACCACATATAACCCAAATATAGCCAGGAGATAATGATCACATCTCAGACAGCATAAACAGACTGAAAAGACAATTTTGCCAAAGTCTCAACAACTTTGAAATGTGAAAGACAGTTGTTTCACATTTCACAAATTTCCAAAAGAAAGTCCTCGAGTCCACACAAGACGTCTGCTTAGATAAAACATCCATCCAACCATCCAGCTTCTTCACCGCTTATCCAATTCAGCGGTACAGGGGCCTTGAGCCTGCCCCGGGCATCACAGGACGAAAGGACAGGAACATGCTTGACAGGTCACCAGTCCATCACAGGGCTAATGCAGAGACAGAAACATTTACACTCACATTCACACCTATGGACACTTTAGAATCACTCATTAACCTAACATGCATGTTTTTGGCATGTGAGAAGAAGACTGGGAACCCAGGAAGAACCCACACAGGTACAAGGAGAACATGCAAACTCCACACAGAAAAGCTCCAGCTGACTGGAAGTTTTGAACCAGGAACCTTCTTTCTGTGAGGCGACAGTGCTAATCACTGCACCTCCATGCCGCCATTAAATAAAATCTAATTTATAATAAACAAAACTAACAAACAACAGAGAGGGTTGATGTGAGGTGGAGTGTAAGAGAAAAGGCTGAGCAGCTCATCTGGGACTGCTTTCATAGCCTGGAAACCCCAGCCAACGATCCTCCATTATGAGCCAGTTACCATGAAGAGCAGCCCAGGACAACCTTGGGAGAGGGAGGCTGCAGATTTAATATTTGGTTTCACTAAAACTAGAGATCCCAATTTAGGATTAACAGATTCAGACTACAAGCAGCCTAAACTATGATGAAAGTGGTGTCTGTATATATATATATATACTGCTCAAAAAAAATGAAAGGAACCCCTTTAAATTAGAGTTTAGCATCAAGTCAGTTAAACCTCTGGGATATTGATCCGGTCAGTTAAGTATCAGAGGGGGTTGTTAATCAGTTTCAGCTGCTTTGGTGTTAATGAAATTAACAGCAGGTGCACTAGAGGGGCAACAATGAGACAACCCCCAAAAAACAGGAATGGCTTTACAGGTGGAGGTCACTGACGAGACATGGAGGAGATTCCAGGAGACAGGTAGTTACTCTAGGAGAGCTGGACAGGGCTGTAGAAGGTCCCTAACCCATCAGCAGGACCGGTATCTGCTCCTTTGTGCAAGAAGGAACAGGATGAGAACTGCCAGAGCTACAAAAAGACCTCCAGCAGGACACTGGTGTGAATGTCTCTGACCAAACAATCGACGACACCAGGTTGCATCTCAGACTGTCCAGGAGCTCAGTGATGCGCTGATCCAGATCTGGGAGGAGATCCCCCAGGACACCATCCATCGTCTCATTAGGAGCCCTGACATTGTCAGGCATGCATACAAGCACGTGGGGGCCAAACAAACTACTGAGGACCATTTTGAGTTGCTACAATGAAATTTTGGTAAAATAAACTAGCCTGCTGCATCATTTTTTAACTTTGATTTTCTAGGAGAATATCAAAGGGTGTCTTTGAATTCAGCCTCTGTAGGTTAATAATTTTCATTTCCATCAAGCGATGTGGCATCCTTTCATTCCTAACACATTACCCAGTCCATACCAGTATAGATATCCAGCAGATTATTTTCCCATTGAGATGTAATGTGTTTTCAAAGTGCTTCTTTAATTTTTTGAGTTGTGTAGTTTTGTTGCAGTCATATTAATAATTTAGCATTATTTCAGCTTCTACACCCCTTATTCTGTAATCAATTTAGGTTTTAATGAAGTAATTGCCTTTAAATTCTGCACTGTACATATATTAACACATAGGAGGAAACAAATTTCACCAATGATTTTCATTTATTGTTATGCACCTTAGAAACTTAATTTCCGTCTCATTAAGAAACAGTTTTTATTTCTGCAGTCTATGTTGTATTTTGTTTTCGTTTTTTGAGGCTAGTGTGAGCAGAGACGGCCGCCGCTGTTCTGTGTGTGTTTTGCTGCAGAGAGAATGGAGGCCTCGTTGCTCTTCAGTACATTAAAGCCCTTTTGCTGTCCATTAGTGCACCTCTGTCATGTTTAAGAGCTGGAGGTGGGAGTTGCGCATTAACTGAAAGCTAAAACGAATGATATAGATGTGCAGAATTTAACCCCTGACCTGTGCTAGGGTGCCCACGCTGCCCAGCAGAGCCGCTGCCCTCCGCTAACACTCGGGGAGGAACACGGAGTAATCAAAACAAATGAGTCAGTGAGCGGAGAGGAAACCGGCGCCGTGAGCAGATTTCTAATGACGACTAATATTAGCATAACCTAATATGCTTGTTGATCAAGGGTAAACTTTTGGGGGAGGACATGTTAGGTGCAGAATAAACAAAAGCAGCTGCTGCCAAGGCTCCAGAAGCCTTCAGAGGGAGGAGGAAGACGCCGAGGCCATTCTTAATGTGGGCTGAGCCTGCTGCATGGATATGAGGCAATCTGTCGGCTCCACACACGCTTATCAACTTCAGTTTTATTTCAGCGGAGTTCTCAGAGGCTCCAATTAAATTCATGTGGAAAGGGAGCAGTTTGAACAATTGCATTAATATATTTATTTTTTCCTTTCACCATAAAAACATTTCTTTTGTTTCTTTTCTCCTTCCTGTTTTGCTAATTGCACAAACCTCCTCTGTGCTTTAGTTACAAGGCCGCAGCTGCAGACCTGCCGTGCTTGTCCCGTAAATATTATATGAAGACTTAAGTAACAATTGTTGTTCTCTTCCCATCAACTATTCATGCTCACTAAGTTAGGTGCACCACAGGAGACGAGTGTGGGAGGAACCCTCGCTGCTAACCTGTTTGCAATACATTTTGGGGGAAGTAAAAGCGAACCCTGCAAAAATAAAGAGTTCATTTTAACAAGTTAATTCTGTCTCATATTCAGCCTTCAAAACAGATTCTTCATAGCAGCAGTCAACCCCCCAGTGGATTCAGCTTCACACATTCATGCTGTGTAGCCTGAAGATCCCAAAATTTCCAAAGATAGCAAATATACCGGGCTGAATTTCAAGGAACCGTGTTTAAAATTGTGTGGAAGACACCTAAAATATTTCAATTCAGTATCATGGTGAAAAATGTGGACATGAGGTTTAAACAGCTTCTACGAAGCGCTGTGACATCATGCACATTATATAATAAGGCTGTCACACACAGTGGATTCAGGAATTTAAACTGAAACTTTCCATCAAATTTCTGTAAAGGAAGAGAGCCTCGAAATGAGAGGAAAAGAAGTGTGAACACAGGTGACTACACACTTGGTCTGGTTTTGTTTGAGGCCAATTAGAACTACACATTATGGGCTCGTTAAGAGCCACACTGCAAACACGTAGGGTGTCAAAAAAAATCGGCGTCAGGCACACAACCAGTGGTTTTTGTGCCATGTCCAGTGCCATATCTTGGATGCTTCAGGACATCATTGCAAAGAGACTTACTCTGTATGGCAACACAAGGATGAACCTGAAGCCTCAAACTGGGCGGCTGGCACCACCTTGGTTTTTTGAAACTGGACATGATGAGCGAGGGTGTGAAAGTCGGACAGCTATATCTGGTCTGGGTCCCACAGTAAGTCTGTCATGCTTGTTAGCCAGGTTATAGTTTTCAATCAAATCTGATGCACTGAGCATTTTTTCCCCAGCAAAGATATTGTGTAGTGTCATCTTTGAATATATTTCCTGATTGGGTCTGCCAATACACTATGATCATTTTAGCTGCTTCTGTCTTTGTGTTAGAAACAGCACAGTAGATCCCACATTTGTCTAAATTTGTGGATAGGAGCTTGGATAAGAGGCTTCATGCCTGGCAGAAGGCTGCATCTTTCACACACCACCCCCTAAAAAAGAACAAATATAAATATTAGAAATTAAGGTGAAGTTATGTCACAGTAGGGGTGTAAATATGTGAACACAATTACTTTTACACATTAGTTATTTTTAAACCATAAAAATAAATGCATTCAGTACAGTGGTTTGAGTGAAGTGTGCAGGGCCCTTTGCAGACTCTAACTCATGTAAGAACAGAAGATACTTGGGTCAAAATCAGCAGAATGGGTCCACTTAAATATACATATTTGTATGTTTGGACTCTACCAGAGCAGCTATGAATGCTTCACAGTTGACAATTAAACTTATTTATCTTATTCTGGGCCCTGATGCAGCCCCTCATTTCATTCGCTGTCTGAAACAAGCTGTATTAGCCCCTCCCCCTTTAAGCCAACTTTCTTCTGATTGGCTGCCCCTCACAAACAGAAAGCTTGAGCAGTATGTAGGTAGAGCTTCTGTGCTCATGGACAGATCTGTGTGCATGAGATGACCATATAAGAACACAACATCATAAGGATGCAAGGAAAAAAACTGCCTAAAACACTGTGAAAGCCAGTCTTTTGGCTGATTTGTTCATGCACTGACCTCATTATTTGAAAAAAAAAACTTGTTAATTTCTTATTGTATTAGGATACAACAACAAACTGGCTATTTGGCGAAGCTCTGTTTCATTCTTCTTGTTCTTTTTATTATTATTGCAGTGTTAACAGTGCAAATGCAAAGACCAAAAGCAGAGGCACCATTAGTCTCTCTCAGTGTAACACACATACTCATACACAAGAAAATACCAACCCCCAAATCTCACTGAACCACAGTGGAGCCTTGGAGAGTCTAATAAGTCAAACTGCAGGCTGAGCAGGCAGCGCATGAATACCAAATGCAGTCTAATTGATTACCTAATTTATGCAATAACCAGTATTTTTTTAATTATAGTTATTTATTGCCCAAATGTTTACGGGGCTCGGCTGATTCATGGGCAGCACGTCGAGCCACGGGTCAGACTCAGTGGACCCTGTTTATAAAGCTGACAGCAAAATTATCACAGCTCCACTTCATCATCGCTGCTGCTATAGCTGGAAACTAAAAACCAGCTCGCAGGCTCAGGAAGGAGCAGAGCATCATCCAGGATCTGAATGTAATTATCACTAAATCACATAACATTTGCTCTTATGTAATATCCTCCGTATTATCAGCAGTGAGAGCTCCTTAACTTGTGCTGTTGTATTTTTAAGCCCTACAGACAATTGTTTCCATGAATGCTCTGCATTTTCCGAGGAAGACAACGCTGTCAAACATGTTTTTGGTTTGATCTAATTTCAGTTAACTCTAAATATCTACCTGTGGAGGCTTAAGACCTGCTGCAGATGGCTGATGCAGCAGAGTGAATTTGGCTTGGTTTATTTTTACCACAGTGACCTTATCACTGTGGTAATCCAGCTGAAGTGTGAATCATTTTGAAAAGCTCCAGCACCCACTGACAGGTGCAAAGATGACAAAATGATTCTGTAAAATCTTTTATCAGGCTTCTCTAAAGTTGAGCCTAAAACAGAATGGCCCTTATTGAAGTCTCGGAGGTCATTTAATTGTCAAATTTCATGGCCCGATAACTGAGTTGGACCATCTCCAGAACAGCAATGTTTCTGTGATGAGTAACTAATGACAGCAGTCCAAGGAGGGGCAAATCGTGAACCAGCAGCATGGTGTGGGGAGATGTTCTGGCACAAGCCTGATACAAGGCAACTCACAACATATAAGATCTTCTAAAGGCTTTCATGCCTGATTCCATTGAGTCATAAAGAGTTTGTGTCTGTGTCAGCTTATGAGGCAGGGGTGGCAGGGGTAGGACACTCTATATTCTGTTTTTTGTCCTGTTTGCTTTAGACATATTTTTTAAATGAAAATTGACTTAATCAAAAGTTTTTCTTTATCCTGAAAACCTTTTTTCACAGTTTCCACAGCACTTATATTCTGGATATACCATGCACCAAAATGAAAAGGTCAAAAACACCTACCTTTTTTTTTGGCCCTGCTGTCTACCACACAAATATAAGATTAAACTGTTGATTTCTGAGAGTTCTCTTGTGAGTTTAATTTTATGACAATGGAGCTTTTGAATGCACCAAAGAAAATACAACATGAAACCCAAGTAAGACAGTTGGATGTGCAACCTTTAGGATATTTACAGTATATTTTACACTCTCTTTGGGTTGTGTAATGAGGGTCCAAATGCTGAGTCACGAGACAAGCTAAATTAACTGAAAGCAGACCTTTAATACATTAGCGGAAAGTCTAAACACAACAAAGTCCATAAAAAGTCCAAGCAGTGAAAAGGCAAACAGAATCCAAGAGTTTCAAAACAGGAGAGGATAAGGGGAGACAGGACTATTTATACTGAGGGTAATCAGGGTTGAAACAGGAGGGAAACTAAACAGCTGAACACAATCAAGGAAAACAGCAGACAGGAAGTAAAACTGGAGAAGACAAGGGAGGCAATGACTATCAATGTAAAACAGTAAAACTAAAACACAGAGGCATGAACTTAACATAAAACAGGGAAACACTGCGGCAGGCTGGAAAACTCAAATTAAACTCCATAAAACAAATAGGAATAACTCGCATAGAAGACAGAAAAAAACACCAGAATTAACTAAAACCCACAGACCACGAGAACTTCTGTGGATTTTTCCCAAATACGACGCACTTTCTAACTGTTTTACAAAGTGCTATCCAAATATTAGTAATTATTTATTATTAATTGTCTCAACAAGAAGTTTTGGGCATGTTCTAGTGTCTCTTCCCAACTGAGCATGTCCAGAAAATTTCCAAGGGAAGGCGACCTCGAGGCATCTGCTGTAACCTCACCCGACTGATAAAACTGAAAGCTTTGGCTTTCAGCTCAGTTCTCTTTCCACCAAAACAGTGAGTACAACACTACCATAACTGCCAATACTTCACCAGCCTGCCTGTCTGGCTCCTTCATTCTCCCCTTAACCCAGAGGGGGCCAGCTGCCATTTACTGGCAGAGAACCATGACCTCCGACTGCTGACTTATGCTTGTGTCAAACCACTGTGCGCTATAGGTCACAATCTTATAAAAACCAATGCAAGTAATTAAAAAAAAAAAATCTAAGTCTAAGTTTCCCAAAGTGGACACCCTCCCAACCTTTGCAAAATGGACTATAAACAGGATCTGTGTAATTTTAATTAAAAAAAGTTTTTAATATATATCCAAACCATGCACACAATCAACTCATACTCACTTGCTCTAAGATACCGATTTGTGTTTCTGAACATAAATGTTCCACTATTTTTCTGTCCACTCTTATATGTACTGATTTATGTATATATATACAAACCCAATTCCAAAAAAACTTGGGACGCTGTGTAAAATGTAAATAAAAAAAGAAGGCAAACTTTTGCAAATCTCCTAAACCCATAATTTGTTCACAATAGAACACAGAAAGCATATCAATGTTTGATATAAAAGGAAGGTTGGAGACTGGTCTATAATTAGCTAAGACAGCTGGGTCAAGTAATGGCTTTTTAAGTAATGGTTTAATTACTGCCACCTTAGAGGCCTGTGGTACGTAGCCCATTAATAAAGATAAGTTGATCATATTTAAGATTGAAGCATTAATTAATGGTAGGACTTCTTTTAGTCAGTTTGGTTGAAGTAAACATTCCCTACCAGCTCAGGTGTCATCTTCTACTACAAAGCCATGCTGTTGGAATAGATTAGTATCGTTTAGTATCGAAATAGTTTAGCATCGTCCTACTGAAATATCAGCATTGATGGTGCCTTTACAGATGTGCAAGCTGCCAATTCTATAGGCACTGATGCACCTCCATACCATCAGAGATGCAGGCTTTGAGCTGAGTGCTGATAATAAGCCAGATGGTCCCTCTCCTCTTTAGTTCGGAAGATGCAGAATCCATGTTTTCCAAAAGGAATTCCAGAGAATAGTTTCCACTTTGTCTCAGTCCATTTTAAATGAGCTTTGGCAGTGTTTCTGGATCATGTTCACTTATGGCTTCTTCTTTGCATGATGGAGCTTTAACCTGCATGTGTGGCTGGCACGGCGAGCTGTGTTCACAGACAGAGATTTCTGGAAGTGTTCCTGAGTCCATGCACTGATGTCCATGACAGAATCATGCCTGTTTTTAATGCAGTGATGCCTGAGGGGCTGAAGATCAGGGACATGCAGCTTTGTCCCTGCACACAAAGATTTCTCCAGATTCTCTGAATCTTTTGATGATATTATGTACTGTAGATTATGAGATATTCAAAGTGTTTGCAATTTTGCGTTGATGAACATTATTTTGAAATTATTCCACAGTTTTTTGCAGATTGATGAATCTCTGCCCATCTTTACTTCTGAGAAGCTCTGCCTTTCTAAGATGCTCTTTTTAAACCCAATTATATTACGGGCCTGCAAAATGTTCTTCCAGTTGTTTCTTCTTAGTACCACTTACTTTTCCAGCCTCTTGTTGCCCTGGTCCAGCTTTTTTGAGACATGTTGCTGCCATCAAATTCTAAATGAGCTCATATTTTTCATGAAATAGTAAAATGTCTCATTTTAAGCATTTGATATGTTTTCTGTGTTCCATTGTGAATGAAATATGGGTTTATGAGATTTGCAAATCCTTGCCTTCTGTTTTTTTTCTTTTTGTTTTTTACATTTTACCCAGCATGCCAATGTTTTTAGAATTGAGGTTGTACTCAAAATTCAGATTTTCCACTATTACACTGTGAAAAAGTGCACATTTGGAAGCTAGAGCGGGTTGTTTGTGGAGTGAATCACACCAGAGATCCAAGTTACACATTTTCACACTTTATTTGTATTTTTTTTTAATGTTATTAAGTAAAAAATTTAGTTTTAGGCATTAAAATTAGGGTTAGGATATAAAAACTAAAAAAAAAACACAAAATGGCTGCCACTTCTTTTAAAGCTCTTCATTTTCTTGATTTCCTGGTTGCCATGGTGACATGGTGAGATGTCCCTACTTGGACAAAATACATGAATCAGACAGAATATAGTTCATATTACTTACAGTTGTGTTGTTGTGAAAAAACTGGAACTCTGTTACAAATAAACAAATCCTGCTGCTTCTACTGTGATACAGTTACAACCGAGGACGGGATATTTGTGTCTTTTAACAAGAAATAATTAAGGTGCAACAGAAGCTACAAAAAGGCAGCGAGTGAAAATAAGAAAGAGTTTTAACAGCTTGCAGTTACAACAGTTGTTTTCTTTGTCGACAAAGTCAGATATAGAAACAAGCCATGACGCATGCCCTCTGAGGTGGGGGATGTTTACAGCCAAACTGACTAGCGGGGGAGCTGGGTAATAACTGCCTGGTGTCACAGCATGCTGCCAAATGCTGTAAATGCAGAACTCTTGTACCAGCCTTAAACATGGAGCAATGCCGGGGAGTGACAGCAAGGCTCTGGATGAGCTCGAGATTGACTCGACATGACAGGAAGTTATCTAAATCCCGCCAGGACTCGTGGATAATGTGATGGATTTCTTAAAGGCACAATGAATGAAAACAAAACAAAAAAAAAGATGTCACTGCACTGCTGCCATTGTTCAATTTTGAGAAAAATCTCAAGGAGATGAAGACCTGTCGACTCTGGTGACCTCTGACCTCCTACTGAGAAGAGAAAAACTGATTTGGAGTTCAGCTATAGCTGCCACTTTCAATTTGAAGCCTCCTTTCTCTTTTCCTCTGCTTTCCCAGAATGCCGTTCTGCATGTTGATGCAGCCGCCGGCGCTGAGGCCTCCCTATGAGCTTCTCCATCTATGTGTCCTTTTCTTCCTTAATGTCAGTGCGTAGCTGTTTTTATATGAGCAGCTGCAGCTGATCAGAGCTGACAGACTGCTTGATTTAATGAACAGCTTTTAGTATCCAGGCCTTTGATTAAAATCAAAATCAGGAAACTGAGCGCATTTAAAGTCCAACTAAAATCACAAAAGTCATCCCTTTTTAAATCATAAAGCATGTCAAAGTGATTTTCCAGTGTATTACTGAATCTTTAAAATAATGAAACTAGAAAAAAATCATAATTGGAAACCTTCCTCTAGCCTCTGAGTGGGTGGACTGGTGCACATGATTGACACCTGAGCTGGTAGGGGACAAAACTTCTTCCTTTTCTTTTGGCTCTTCCTTTTAGGGGTCGCTCTTGCTGTCCCTCTCCTGTCACACCAACCCTCTGCATGTCCTCCTTCACTACATCCATGAATCTTCTGAGGTCTTCCTCTGCCTGCATGGCAGTTCCATCTTCATCATCCTTTGTCCAGTATATCCACTATCCCTCCTCTGCACATGTCCAAACCATCTCTGCCTTGCCTCTCTAACTTTGTCTCCAAACTGCTGAACCTGAGATGTCCCTCTGACAGATGGAGAACTGAATGTTAATAATGTTAATGCTTACACTGAGACCATCTCCACCATGTGTCACGTGGAGCGCAGCGCCATCTTGGTTTTCAGTTGTCTTGTTTTTCTGGGAAGTTGTGGTGTTTCACTGCTACAAAAACAGCAGAAGAAGGATAGTCAATACTAATTCAGATTGAGTGCAGCTTGTTGGTAATCTGTCTGCATTTGTAAATTAGATGGCAATTATTTGCAAACCTTTGCCAACCTGTCTGAGACTGACTGCAGTCTGAGTCGGACCACGACTGTTTGGAGACAGGTTGCCTCCCACCAGGTGACCAATGTAATCACCTTGTGATTAAAAGTGGTCTAGAGGTTAAGGGTGCTGCACGCTCAACTTCTGGGTGACCAGTTGGTTGCTACAACGAGTGTTGGGTGTAACACATTCCAAAGTAATGCATTACTGTAATCACATTACATTTTTCGGTGAAGCAATAATTACATTACAGTTATAATTATGTAATAAAACCATGTAATACAATCATGGGGCAACCACTGATTTTTTCCTAGTTGCAACAAGGCTGCTGTCCTATTTTTCCTCTAGTGTGACCGGGGCTTTATGTATACACCGTTTTCTAGTACATGCAAAAATGCAACACATCCATCCATCCACCCATCCATCCATCCATCCATCCATCCATTCATCCATCCATCCATTCATTCATTCTTCCATTCATCCATCCATCCATCCATTCATCCATCCATCCATTCATCCATCCATCCATTCATTCATTCATCCATCCGTCCATTTTTGACCACTTATCCTGGTTCAGGTCGTGGTTTAAAATGGATCGATGGATAAACTTGTTCTGACCAATGCTTAGCCAAAATTCGAGCAACAGCATGCTGACTGCTCTTCACTTGAGTGGTGTCATTCACAGTAATGGTTTTATGCTGGTTGCACATATGAACACATGAACCTTTGATGTGTGTGAGGGCCAAAGATTAAAATGGGATTATTTGGTAATAAATTTGATGTATTCTAAAAGATACGACAAAAAGGCACCATGAGACAGAAATGTTTTGTTTTATAGTTATGACTGTGTCTTTATACAGATTATTAGGGCTGCATGGTTGATGATTAGTAAAGCCAAAAGTACTCACAAACAGCTGCACTGTGAAATCTCTCTGTGGTGCCAGCATTTGGACAAACTTTCTTGAAAATCCTACAAACACATTTACTATAAAGATAAATGATTTTATGACAAAAAAAATCATGTTTGCAACACTAACGTGTAATAAATGTTCTCTGCAAGGATTTAGACCTTTGTTATAATAGTCAGTATTTATTAGAAGTCCTTTAGTAATTTATGCTTGTTCAGTCATATTTTTGTATTTAGTTCTCAAACCATCAGATCAGACTTCTCCTCGTAGCTGCTTTCAGTTTGTAATTAGTGCAGCCTTGGATCTGCTGATCATCGTCTTCCACTAATGGGCTGGCATCGAGTTCAGACCCGGATGACCGCATCATTCAAAGAAGCTCCATGTGGCGCTGAAAGCGTCGTGCCATCTTTTACGTTTGATCACTGGGCGCTGCATACAGACGTGTGCGCACTCTCTTTTGCCAGTTTGACTTTGAACCAACACAATTCCATTTCAAATAAAACCATCGGCGAGGAGAACTGGAGACGACTCAAAAAAGGAGAAAATAAAACGGTAAATTGCATTCTGGGAAGGTTCCTGTTGGCGGAGGGATCTGGCCTACATCTCCCTGCGTCAGCATCAGAAAATAGGTAGCTGGAGCAATTTTGGTGATCTGAGACGTCTGATGAATGAAGAGACAATAATAATAATAGAAGAAAAAAGAGCTGGAGGTGTGTGTGCCAGCCTCAGTTTGCCTTCTGTTGTCCTCAGAGGACAGAGCGACACCAATTAACTCCCAAACAGTTGTAATCAGGGGACCTGTAAGATACCACGCAAATTAAATTAAACCGTCCCTAACCATATGCCAATACGTGTCGTCTTCAAAGCCTGTTTTCAATACAGCGTGAGCCTGTGACTCAGTGGCTTGATGCGATGAAACAAAAAAAGCAGATAAATAACTCAATTACAAGCACACAAGAAAAAGAAAAAATAATCTTAGAATCCTGCCTCAGGGAGTTCAGTTTTAAACTTAAAACACAAGATTGCTACCAGCTCCTGAACTGATTGACAGGTTGTTTAATGCAGAGGGATGTCGAACTGCATTCTGCTTTAGGCTCCAGAAAGTCTCAGTGTGGCCCGGTGGAGAAAGAAATTAGTGAAATAAAAGAGAGGAATCATCCTGTTCCTGATTGCTCTGATTTATCTTGGTGTGAGAGCCACACTGATGACAGGAAGAGTCAAAGGGCAATGATGAAAATGTGCCCGACAAACAGTGACCCTGAAAGCAGGATGATGTCACTCAGGCAGCCCACCTGCCACGAGGCCAAATAGCACAGCCGCTCCGATCAAAGATGAAGCCAATGACCTTAATTGCGTCTACCTCCTCTCTGCACTGCCTGTGCTTTTATACGCCTGCAAGAGGGGAGAGAGTAAATATGTTCTGTGCATGAAGCAGATGAGGTCATGTCAGATCATGTCACGACTTGACAGCGTTTTCTTCACCTCTGAGCTGTATTCTAATATCTTGTCCAAGTCATTTGGGAGGATCTGTCTGTGGAGAGCTGGGACTCTTCACACCTCCTTCCAATTTTTGTGACAAATTGCTGTGAACCTTTTTGCACTGCAGAGAGTTTTTGTTTTGAAAAAAGGGAGTACATAACACTTAAGGACATATTTATTTTTCCAAAATCCAAAATATGTTATGTTACATATTGAATATAAAACATATGAGGAAGGGACTGTTTTTGCTATATATACTGTATTTCCATTTATGTTTGCACATTTCAATAAACCACTGCATCTATTGCCCATTTTGCCAGCAAAATATGGAAAAATTTGTGGTGTCTCGAGACTTTTGCACAGTACTCTACAGATGGATTCTCTATACTAAAAACTTCCAGGCCAGGTCAGTGCAGATGTCTGCCAAGCCAGGCCACACCAAGAGAGGAAGGTCCACTCCAATTTGATGGAAATAACCAATAAAATATCCACTTTGTACAAGAACACAAATCCAAACAAAGGTCACATTAATTCTATTTTTTCCCAGGTTAGGAACAGAAATAACCTCTGCTTACAAAAAACTCATTTAAAGACACAAATTGTGTGCCTAGCTGGTGTCAGCTTTATGTTAGCCACAATCCATGGGGCACCATTATTTATCATGGCAACATTAAACAATACAATCATAGCCAGACATCCAGGAAGCCAAGTTCAAACCCATCATTATGTCCCAGAGTCCTTGACAGCTGTCATCTTATGTTTCTCACTAACTTTGTGGGCAGAGAAATAAAGCTCGGGCTAATAGCTCTTACAGGGATAGACTTGCTTATTTGCTAATGGCTTCTTCTTCCTGTGGGCCATTAGATAAGCAGCAGCAGCCACCGCTCTTAAAACCAGTGTGATGTCAACCCCAGTGATCACTATCACGCCCGTTAATGCTCTCTGAAAGGGAGAAAACACATTCAATCACGTTTACTCACAATGAAAGATATGACGGCGTGTTCCACTAACCGGAGCGGATCCGCCGTTCGTTATGGCGTGTCACAGCGCTTTGATTTTTGTGTTCGATACAGGGTTAGTTATTGTGCTGCCCTGTGTTTTTCCTGGATGTGCGGGGCGATCGCCTTTAATCATTAGCACAGGAAGGTCCAGGCTGTATTGATTCAGACGAGCGCTCAAGCCCATCACAGCGGCTCATCATTAAAAGACACTTTACAAAGACAAACCACTAACTGGACATCAGGACCTCACACAGATCCACAGGTGCTCCTGACAGTGAATACACAGAGGCTCTGCGTATGACTGTTAGAGGTGGACGGTGAGGAAAACATGAACAAATGAGGACCAAGGTGTCTCCACACAGATAATAGAAGGCCACTGAAGACTGATGTAATGGCTTTCAAACTCCACCCAGCAGCCTTAATTTTGTAGCAGTTCAGTCACATGCACTATCCTAAAACCATACATAGAAATATTTTCTACAAGAATGAAATCTGGGCTCTGGCCTTATTTTTTTTTTTTCAAGCGGGAGCAGCGTGGAGTCTGGTTTTAGTCCTCAAGTGAAGGCAAAAGAGTCTCAATCAGCCTCTGAAGAGTATACATTTTAGAGAGACAACAAGTTCATATGTATATATGAGTATGTGCAGGCTGTTTTAACATGCACCTAAACATGAGTTGAACTGCAGTTTTTCCCACTTACATATTTGCTTCATTTATCAGTTTTGGAGGTTGATTCTCCTCACACATCCTGAATCTTTGGATCAGTCTGACCTGCTTACTTGCTATCTTTGTAATTGCATTTTTGCTTTGCATTGTTCTGCAGGGGCTCTTTACTGTATTACACCCAGCTCTGTGATGCACAGGAAGTATGGGATACATTCTTTAATTTGATGGTTAATGTCTTTTGTTGGACTTAGATTCTTTTTTAATAGTTTCTGATCATATTTCTGAATAATCAACATAGTATATTTGAAAAAGAGTTTCATATCTCCACTGTGAACTCTCAGATTGTAGAATGGCTGTTTGCTGCTGCTGGAGTGTCCTTGCATGATCCCCAGCCTCTCTGTGACAGACTAACTGTTTCTCCTGTGCAAACCTCTGTGACAGAAGTGCTTACTTGCAGTTTGCCTTCAGTTGTCAGGCAGTGACTCGGCTTCCTTTGTGCTCAGTCACTCTGCAGTCGTTTAGCAGCGCAGTATTCACCCGACAGCTTCTCGCATCCGGACCCACGGCCTGTCGTTAGCTCCTCTGCATATCAGAGCCATGTAATGGCGTTGCAAAAAGCCTAATTAGATCTAAATTAGCGTCACTTTCTTGACTCAACATTATGGATAGAGGATGAGGGACTAATTACACTGCTATTAATGCAGAGAGAGGTTAATGACAGGGGAGTTTGTCACCAAAAGCGAATGAGGAGGGACGTGATCAGCTCAGCTTATTCAGCCGCCAAATCTAGACCCTCCTTTTCTTTTTGCTGATGTGAGCTGTTCTGCCAGTTTGTGAGCCGGCTGCACTTTCACTTTGTTCATGATCAATGTACACTTTATATGTGGTAAACAAATAATAACTCAGGTTTACAGGCTGTCGACTGCTCGGTAGATTAAAGCATAACTGTGGTGAGCCTTGTGTGAGAGCGATGTATATGTTCGCCTGTAATTATGTGTGCAACAAATCATCAGAGGTGTCCGTCTAAACTTTAGATTACAGCCATGCACAGGTGGAGTCATTAGCAAGATCACCATACTCTGTTATACTGTGTGACACGTGATGTCTGTTCATCAGAACCAGGCACCGTTACACTGTAAAAACTCTCCATGCAATACTGAATCGAAAATGGCGCATTTCCTTAAAGAAGTCAGTCCATGTTACTGTTCAGTCTGGAGTAATAAGATCTTGACAAATGCCAGGAACAGAGACCAGCAGCTCAGTCACAGTCTCGAGAGTAGAAAAGGAGAAAAAGCATCTCGTTTGTAGTCTGTTTTGTGGAGGGCTCTGGTTGCTGATTTGTACACTCAGATTCTCCAATTAGCCAATGAGCTGTTGGGCAGACACCGACAGGTGGAGGCCAGTTATTGCTGGCAGCTGGAGAGAGAAGAAAGGTGGGGGCAGAAATAAGTGAATGGATTCACAAATACACAATGTCCCTATTTCTTTGTCTCTTGAACATTTCACATCGTTAAATATGTGATCAAAGAATTAGTAAACAGGATTATAAATGTGAGCGGGCAGCCTTTAGCACTTTACAGTTTTCAAAAGAGAAGAAAATTAATTGAGGTCCAATATGAAGGCCTCCCTGCATCAACACAAACTGGAAGATTTATTCATATAATGTTATTATTTTCATCTGCTGTGTTTCTGTTGCATTTCTTTGGTTTATGTAACACTCTTTGCAGAACTTTGCATCAACCTGCTCTGCTTTGTCTGAGGATGAATCAGCCTGAAGAAATATTCAGTGTTTCATTGAAACAATTTGATCCATGGCCTCGTGTTTTTGTTGACTTTCAACAGAAGACTGAAATTTTGTCAAATCTGAAGTTATTTTTTATTAAATGAGGAAGCGAAACTTGCAAGGTTAAAAATGTCCTGGGCCATGATGGGCAATGTTAATTTAACATGTTTTTCATTGTGGGAAAAACCAGAGCTCCTGGAGAACACCTGGACAGACACAGGGAGAACATTTGAACCCCACACAGACCCCACGTCCTTCATGAAACAGCAGTGAATTAAAACCTGAAGCCATATCCCACCCATTTGTATCTGAATTACAAGTATTGTGATTTCCACCTAAGTCAGTATACTACACTTTGATGTCGTATACCACATCCAACATTTACTTCTTTAGTGTGTAAATGTCTGATATTGTAGTATTTTCTCAAATCGGAAACAGCATGTTGTGCACTTACTGGAAACTACATTTGCAACCTTTGATCGCAGTTGTCACAATTAACATCTTTCTCTGACGATTTGCAGTGATCCACACACAACCACACAGTACCAAATTCTTCTCTAAACACTGAACAATTCTACAAAATATTGATCTTACTGGCAATGCAGGAACAATCTGCTGCTGTTAGCTCGCTATCGAGCGTTGGTATCATCATCATCACCAGTATCCTTCTCCTGTCTGAACATTGTTTGGTGGACCCTCTCTTGTCACCATATGGCCAAAATAGTGATCACTGAGGGTGAGAAGTGTAAATCCTTTTTCTTCTATCCTTCCATCCATCGATCTTCTTCCGCTTATCCGGGGCCGGGTCGCGGGGGCAGCAGCCTAAGCAGAGAAGCCCAGACCTCCCTCTCCCCGGCCACCTCTTCCAGCTTATCCAGGGGAACACCGAGGCGTTCCCAGGCCAGCCGAGAGATGTAATCTCTCCTGGGTGCCCCGGGGCCTCCTCCCGGTGGGACATGCCCGGAACACCTCCCCCAGAAGGCGCCCAGGAGGCATCCTCGTCAGATGCCCGAACCACCTCAACTGGCTCCTTTCGATGTGGAGGAGTAGTGGCTCTACTCTGAGCCCCTCCCGGATGGCTGAGCTCCTCACCCTATCTCTGAGGGAGAGGCCAGCCACCCGTCGGAGAAAGCTCATTTCTGCCGCTTGTATCTGCGATCTCGTTCTTTCGGTCACTACCCAGAGCTCGTGACCATAGGTGAGGGTAGGGACGT